>JAXCGZ010002364.1:0-15000 GCA_037179515.1 Halocaridina rubra | reverse complement strand
GGTGTGGCCGATAAAATATACCCTATCCCATTAATCCCCATAAGTAAAATAATACCACCAAACCTAATATATCAAAGCAGTTGAAAACGCATAGCAAAACTTGACTGGTAAATATTACTTTGTTGAGGATAATGTCAATAAATATCGTGAAATTTATTAAATATTAGTTATTTTCATCAAAGTTTTTACACCTTCCCCGACGAGTGATACGTATATACGATGGCAAATATTCAAAACAGTTAAAAAAAATTTCAATTATCAAAACGTTTCTTAACTGAGGCCGAAGTATACCTATACCTGAGGGTATTACAATAATAATTCAGCATGAAATGTCTTAAATGCGACTTATATTTACCTACATACACATGTTATCAGGTAAAGGTTAGTGCCCCCAGAACATTAAATAACCCTATAATTTGGTAGGTTAGGCTAATGCATAACAACCTAACCCAAATTTTACGGCCTTATTTTATATTTTGAGGGTCGCTAATCTGTACCTGATCCATGTACATCATTATTTGATATGAGGACTATTCAACAAACCGGCTCTGTTCCACTCAGTCCCCACCCATCCAACAACTATTTCGAATTTGTAACGATTAGATTTCCTTCATGTTTATATTATCAAACTTTTGTTTTATACACAAATTGTGCTATAAACGGGGATAAGCATAATATATTTATTGTTTATTATTAATTTATTAAATTTGAGTTTTCAATATCTTCAATTCTTATGTCCGTGTAATATAAAAACCTCTGTAAAATTAGTCAAAATTAATGAGCGCCATCCATCATACACGCAAAAACATAAATATTTCTTACCATTGTCAAAAGAACTTTTTCTGGAATTCAAAACTAAAAACACTTGAAATTTATACAAAATGAGCCACGCCCACGCCAACCCCACCTTCCACTTGAAGACAAAGTTCCCTACTGACGAAGAGATTCAGGAATGGATTCCTCACGACTCACATGGTCTTCCTCTTCTTGGTTTTTATGTTAAGAATTAGGTCAGCTCTTACGTTTCTCTCCATTTATATAGATTAACCGCTTGAAAAAAAAAACAAAGAAATAATATCAACTGAAAAAAGTTCTTATATATCACGTCTTACCTGGTAAGTTCATTTTTGTCATAAGAGAAAATGGGTGGAAAAATGCAGAGATCTGCTTTCCAAATTAGATTTATGCCTGCAAAAGTAACGTAAGTATAAAATTCTGGCGTAGTTTTTTGGTTATCAATACATAAAATGCCTATATTTTCCTATCATTAAAAAAGGGTGGAAACAAAAATGTCCTTTACCTACTATATATTCGCTATTTACACTTGTGTACACACACACACACACACACACACACACACACACATATATATATATATATATATATATATATATATATATATATATATATATATATATATATATATATATATATATATATATATATATATATATATATATATATATTATTATTATTATTATATAGTCACCGTGGCTCAAGGGGTAGCGTCTGCGACTCTGAGGCGTCAGGTCGAGGATTCGCGCCCCGTCACGGTCTGAGGTTAGCAAGGGCATGCACTCAGGATAACGATTACATCTGCCAAAACAAGTAAATTATCTTTGCTGTTTAATGTGTCACTATTAATCCCATTTTACCCTGAGGGAGGGGGGGCCTAGAATACTTCCTCCTTGTTCCCCCGCATGTAGTGGGTTTTAGTTATGTGCCTTACTTAATAGGGTAAATTTGGGTGTTTATACAACAGCATGGGTCACTGCGGATTCTTGATGTCTATCGTCTTGAGTATATATAACCCTTCCCCCCCTAGTTTGGCAAATCTTTAATAATCAACCATAAATTCATTTGCGTGATTTTTATCAAAGTAACACTTCTTCAGGACTAGGAGACGTGAGTTTTTGACATATATGTCTAAAACTATTAAATGAGGGATAATTACATGCATAAGACGAATCCTAACCCTTTTCCAGATCAAGTCTCGACCAGGGTAGATATTGATAATACCAAAGTTTGTAATTTTTCAATTGTTACCTTATGTACCAAGCAATATATCTACACTTTAGCCAAATCAGATCTGCATATTAAATTATGTAAATGACCACCTAGTATAAACAGCCATGTGCTCCTCACCCTCCCACTACTTAGCTTAGTATCTCCCTTCTAACCATACAGAGCTAATGCAGATATAAAGTTCCCTTTGCATATATTGGAGTTTGTGGATGGTTAGTTGTGGTTTTCCAACCATAGCTAATAAGCAAATCCATCCGTTTCATCCCGAGAGGTAAAGCGACTAATTCCTCTTTGATTGCACTGTGAGGGCATCTAGCTTTAATCTCCATGCTCTAACATGTCTTTTTCTACCCCCATTTGAACGGGGACTAATTGTGAAACATAAAATGGTGCTTACTATTAGTCTCACCAACATTCACTTATTATCTTATCTAACCGTACGTAATTAGATTCCTTTTTGCATTGTAATTGTGCATTAATACACAAGTTAATTACCTCTCGATGAATACAGTAGAGATAGAGGATAGACATACGGTAGCAATTAAGAATGGTGCACAAACACGTCCCTTGACTATTGTTACTGTAGTCTTACTTGGGTAGTGTGGGGGGAATGCTCCCTCGTATGGGTATGCAATGAACCAGATGTTAGTAACTTACACCATTACAGGAGAGAAAGGGTCTAAAGTTTGGTGATTCTTTTCAAAAATAGGTATGAATGAAATAAACTGTTTTTTGAAAAGAATATTGGAACAATCGACCGTTCTGCACAAATATAGCAACCTAAGGAAAGAGTAGTCAATAATGTTGCTTGAATATATGCAGCATGTGAATTGATAGTTATGGATAAACAATCCACTACTGAGTGCAATAAAAGCAGGTAGAGCACCAGAGGTAGATGGGTGTCATGTTGAATGCTTGTCAAAATGTGATGTCATATGAACTATAGATAGTTTCTAAGGCATGTACACCTGTTGACAAAGATCTGGCAATTTCTTTCACTATCAAAAGAGACCTATCATGCAATCATTGCTAGTGGAACTAAAATTTTGAGCTGTTCACCATTGTTCAGTATATCTGTTGCATTATTAAAAATTTATAATAATTCTACTGGCTACATCAGTAGACCTCAAGGAATGTTCAGTATAATTTTGTGTAGCTCATAGTGTTTTGTTACTGTTTGCTGCTGTAAGTGTAACTCCTAAATTCCCATTAAATTGGGGACATGGACAGGTTGGAGCTGGAGAATTAAGACTGGATGTCCCTCCTAAAACCCTTTCGAACACTTGAACACTGATGTTGTACAGTAATTCTTCCAGATAAAGTGAAAGGACTCATTGTATATTCACAGTATAGTTTTGTTTGTTTTGTTCTTAGCATTCCTGTCTGTCTTTTCCATATTACCTTCCTTCCTAGCAGTCCCTTTATAGATCTCTCAATCATGGCTGCAGAAAATGAGTAGCAAATATGATTTTACACTTCTGCTCTACAGTAAGCACGGTACTGAATATATATAGACTAAATCTTTAAAAGTACTCAAAAAAATTCTACTGTTAAGAGCTTACCACAAGATGAACACTGTAAGTCGATTACCTGCAAAGACAAACTGAAGAGAGTTACAAAAGGCTTTTATCAGAACTAAAAGCATTCGAGCCAACCTTATCACAAAACACAATTATGACTGATTTCGAACGTGCAGCAATTAATGATTTTAGAGCAGTTTTTCCTAATCCAAATCAATAGGGTTATTTTCTTTTCATTTCTCCAAAGTTTATTTCGATCCATTAAATTAAATGGTCTATAACTGTTGTACCCAAGCCAAGCAGAATTCACATTATAAATTTGCACGATTGCAGCCATTGCATTCGTGCCTGTCTTAGATGTAGATCGCTCTTTTGAATATGTAATCGATACTAATAATTTTCCTGAAGAAGCCAAGCCTGTGTTAGATTACGCAGAGGATGCGCCCAGTATGCCGACCTCCTTGTTTTGATCATGTTTTATGGAATTGTTTTGAAGCAACTAAGCAAGGTGCCTCAAAGACAAACAATTCTTGCGAAGGCTGGCATCGCTCATTCAGCGAGTTGATTGGGGCATCTCATCCTACGATCTGAAAATTTTTAGAATTTTGAAGAAGGAACAATCAAGAAATGAAGCGATAATGGAACAGTGTACCGCAGGTGCATAAATTCCCCATTGTAAAAAAAAAAATAAGGACAGTGCAGTAAGAATCCAACGCATCATCAAAGAATTTGAAAATCACGAATTGCTTGACTATCAAAAGAGGAGCTGTTCATAATTAGTCTTTTTGAGTCTCATCACAGATGTCAAATATCTGCTTAAATGTATTGTTTTAATGTACCTTTGAATTTCTTTACATTTTTTATATAAAATGCTGTTCTGTATTAGTAGATAAATGAATACTTTTTAATGAATATCGCTTTTTGTTTATTACTTTTATTTCTAAATTGTGATATATTTACCTTGCGATGAAAAAGAGACGATGAACTTATTGATGATGTAATATATTGCGACATAATTACAATGCGATGAAATTACCGGACATCACCTAGACCATAAGCTCACAAACCCACATCTTGTATCCCTATCTCCTTGACACCCACTTATTCCTTGCTGACACTTTCCATCACTCAACCACATCTCCTCACTCAACATTCCTCCTTCACGCCTTCTCCCTACCGCAGACACCCTAACTTTCACACTTTCAAAGTACGTCCCAACTTTCCCTTTCAACTTAGCTTCACTCAATACTAACACATCCGCTTTCTCCTCACAGCATACTACCAATCTCCTGCCTTTTATTCTCTCACTCATTTTACAACCACTTATATTCACAGATGTAATTACTATGGCAGTCTTGTCTCCTATCCCTGGCAATAATTGAAAGAAAATACAAAGTACGAGAAAGAACAACTACTATAATAATAATTACAGGTCAGAAACAGCAAATCCAACATTCATCTGTAAAGGGAGACAACCAAGAACATAATTAGGTCAGTACATGAGAGAGGTTACAGGACATGTAGTATATAAATAATGTTAAACATAAGTTATTCCATAAATACCTGCCTCATTTTTTTTTTCAAAAAACATAGTGACCACCTTTACTTGCCGATCACTAACCTTAAATAGTAAAGGATACATCATAAAATCCGTTTCTATGTGTAGGAAAAAGTTTTATTACAGGAGACAACTTTTATAGTTATGCTGGTATGGTTTTTTTTGTACAACAGCTAGGAAGACAGCATAACACGTTTTTTTCATATTTTTGTCACAAGCTCACGAAGCAATGCAGATGTACATGAAGAAGGCTCGTGAGATTGTGTAGCATATATAACTACCCAATTTGAGTGAAAGCATTTTATCCAACGACTTGAGTTCTCTTATTATGAAACAATAGTTATAGCTTATTTTTTCTCAGAGTTAATTATCTCAAGTCAAGTTTGAATGAGCATATGAAATTACATGGTTCTGTTTCAATATTAATAAAATAATTACAATCTTCCTAATGATATAAACAAATTTGACAAAACCGTGACATTCCTTGTAAATTCTTGAGTAATTCCTTTGTAATTTTATCAAGTATGCCAATGAATAACCATGAATATATATTCTCACTTAAATCAGAGATTGAACAAAGATTTAAAAATAAATGTCAGGGAAAAAATATTCTAAATATTAAACCTTAAATATACCTCATAAATTGTTAAGTTTTAAATTAACCTAAACAATTTACGAGGTTATTTCATGTTCTGGGGTTACTCATCTTTACAAGATCCTCATTATTTTGTGCTAGATTATAAAGCTTTTAACTACTTTGTGTATTATCTATTATCTCAAGAATATCATGGTTAACCATTGTCTATATGAGCTAAACTGGTGAGAGATCACACTATTGCTTGTTAGTGACCTGTATAAAGTTAGCAGTATATATAAAATTAAAGCATTTCTCAGGTTTGCATGGCCTAAATAAGATATATTACTGTGTGCCTTCTATTACGGTTTTATTTATTTTTCTTAATTACCAAGTTAGCCCATACAAAAAACATACAGTCATCAAAAACGAAATCTCAAAGAATTTCAAAATAATCTCTGTACTTGAATAATCAGATAAACCAAAACCAATCACTCCAAATTGAATTAACTTTGTCTCTCCATACTTGAGTATCAGATAAAATAAACATTTCAATTTGAACTAACTTTGCCTCTCAGTAATTGAGTATCAGATAAACTAAACATAATTAGAATAAACTTTGTCTTCTGTACCTGAAGGAAATAAATATGTAGAACTGACAAACACTGATAATTTCCATTTGGCATTTGTGTTCTGTACATTGGGAAAAAATGATAAAGTGAGGGAGATAGCGCTGTTTAGTAATCACATCGACGACGCAATGGAGAAGGAAGAAGACTGAGCGGAGGACGGGGTAGGACCTTCGTCTTCCTGAGGTCCCAAGACTTTTTGAACGTACTGTGGATTGACGACGATTTCTTCCTCCATGGCCTGTAATCGCCTTTCGACTTCCATGCAGAGCTGCATCTAATAGTTTAAAATACATGTAAATACAAGGATAATAAAAAGATATAAATTTACAAAATTTATATCTGACTACTCCCTTAAGGTTAAATGATCCACTATTATGTGCTCGTATTCCCAGAGATTATTGTAGGGATCAAGTAAAAAGAATGAGGTAGAAGAAGGAAATCCTCCCTTCCTCGTGCAATTTTCTTCCCACAAAGCAAATGTAGGACTTCAGAACTTTGCCAGGGAGGGCATGAAGAGGCCTAGCTAAACTGATTCTTTTACTTCAGTTGTGGTCATATTTTAGAACAGCAAGATGCACCTCCATATAAGGAAAAACTTTAAATTTCCTAGAGAATGGGCTATAAATGAAATTACAAATACTTATTATATATATAAATGAAAAATATTAATAGGATAGCTCCTCAAGAGATCTCAACTGTCAGTATTTCCAGATGGGGAAACAGCTAAGACTTATCTATTAATGACATATCGTAACTACTAAAGCCAAGAAAAAGAATGTACACAAAAATAACAATTATAAGTTAGGGACTGAAAAATGTAGAGTATGGTAACTAGAGATGTCAAAATTTTTTTTTTCCAACATGACACCTTATCCTGCTCAAGCTAGCAAAGCAGGGTGTCTACAATATAAAAAAAAAGAAATATAAGGGTTTTATCACACCCTGACTATCCCTGTCCCTTCTGTAAGCTGGTGTCTAATAAGAATAATATCAGGGAGGATGGGATTAACAACTTTTGCTCCCCAAGCTAAGAGTAAGATGCTCGATTGCCTCCCTTTTCGCGATACTTAGCATGATACTAAGAAAATTTAATTGGTTCTATGTCATGGACTTCCATTTCAACTAAGTGCTAGGACAGTGCCTTTTTGCCAGGGACTTTGGTTTTGGAAGGTGTGATCATTGCCTTGAGAAAATGCCCATTCTAACCTCAGACCGTGGCAGACTTCAAACCCTCAAAGTTGCGAGCACTACCACTTTGCCATGGTGACAACATACAAACAAAATAATCAATTTAAAAAGTATAACAAAATACTGGAATGGGCACTAAGAAAGCTTACTCTGAAATGGCCGTACAGAAATTCTCATGGTGCTGTTGTCTCAAGGCCTTTGGTAAATTTCAATGATAAAGGGAGCAAAAGGCACCACAGCATTGTAAAAAGAGAATGCACATACCTCTTTATCTAACTGAGCCATCATCGTTGGAGAATTGTATTTCTCTGGGTTGTCCAGAAAGACGACCATTCCGTCACGCTGGTTAATACTGGCGTGAATTTCTCCATCATCAATCTATAGGAGCAATATAATGCAGCAAAGCAGAAAAAGAGTTTGCTATTATGTCACTATTATTCCCCGATCAAGTGGAGGTGGACACAGACAGGTTGAAGAAGGAAATTAAGGCTGGATGCCCTTTTTAAATCCCAGTGGTGGGCTCCAACATGGGTTTGTCACTTCCGAGTCGAGTGCTCTCTAATTAATGTGCGCCTCCTTTAATTTCATATATACTAACTTCAATTTCGTTATCTATTACCTTGAAATTATAAGGGTATTTTTTTAAATTGAGGTTTTGAAGATATGTCAAAAATAATTAGAATACCAATATGGAAAATTTTTCAGGAATTAAGATGATTTTTTCCTTGAATAAAACTAGGAATTAAGATGATTTTTTCCTTGAATAAAACTATTTTCTTACAGCTTCAGGACAAAAATTACCAGCCTAATTTTGTGAAAATACTGTTCTACCACTGAACCCCACACTTTTAAAGTATAAGCTTGTAAGAAAAAATACAGTTACTATTTCAACTGTATTATCTGAATGTTCAGAACACACATTCATTCTCACTCTCTCTTTCTATCCTAGTAATAAATATTGTATTAATCCTTTCCATGGATAAAAATTAACATTAATATTCATTCTGTTTCTCTTTAGAAACTATATCCATACATTTAATAGCTAAATTTACTATTGTTCATCATTTAGTACCTCGTCCATGACTTAGCTAATTATGCAGATTGTATACTAAAGAACCAAATACAATGGACCCTCGCCCCACGAAATTAATCCGTTCCTAAACCCTGTTCGTGGAGTGAGAATTTTTCCCACTGAATTGTATGTAATATCATTTAATTTGTTCCTGATCACGATAAACACACATGTTCAATTTTTTTTAATGAGTATAAAAATGAAAAACACCCTAAATTACACCTGTAAAAGGAAAATTACATTAATAATAGAAAGGAATTCTACACTACTAAAATAAAACATGGTAAATACTGTATTTACCTTTGTGGTTGATTGTTGCTGGCACACGTGGATGGTGGTGGAGGAGGAGGAGGAGGACTACTTTTTTTTGAAGGAGTCCACTTCCATTAAAACGTAGGGTACTCATCAGATACCGGTGACATTTCAAGTGTTTTGTCTCTATGTTATCTTTTGGAAGGTTTCTCTGACTAGTGGCACAAGAAAACAATCCAGAGAAATTTGTCTTTTTCTTTGCTGGTAAAGTTTTCTAAAATGAGACATCACATTTTCATTCAAAATGTTCACTGCTCTGTTGCTCACGCTATGAATCCCAGTTTGTCGACGAAATTTTTCAAAACAGCCTCAGCTGGCTTTCAATTTGTCAATTTTAGCACCACTAGAACTTGGAGTGTTCCCTACTAAATCGTGGTGTATTTGCAAAGCCTTAGCGCATATTATGGCCTCACTAACACTATCTCCAACCAGCTGTTTTCATTAATCCAAACCAACATTAATTTTCTACCTCTTCTATCAACGGAGTCCTATTCTTCTTTAATATAGTCACTCCTTTACCCACGTCAGCCACCTTATAGATCTTTTCATTCTTTAAAATAGTACAGATGGTCGATTTTACCATGTTATACTGTGTGGGGAGATCAGAGACACAAACACCATTTTCATGCTTAGATATTATTTCTTTCGTCGTTTCCACTGTTATGCGTCTAGGGTATTTTACGCCACTGTCACTAATGCACTTCACTTTCTTAAGAGACATAATGAGGGCTAGCTTAAAGTAAAGGCAAAACAATGGAAAAGTACAAAGAAAGAACAACGATCAAACTACAAACAGAGCACAAACGAACTACAAAGTGCGGGCATCAATACAAAACCAAGAGCAACCACGTGGTCACCCAGGCGAGCGGGAACGTGGTCGCCCGGCCGGATGTGCATGTGTATACAGGTTCGGGACTCGAGTGATTATTCGGGGGGCAATGTAAATTTGCTTGTAAATTGTGTTCCTGGGGGAGGGCATTCGTGGGGTGGGGTCACTACTATATGTTTATTCCTAAACATTCTTATCTTTTGCTATCATTAGTAACATAAAGAAGATAATACTGCCAAATATCTGTAGATTTATCTCTCTCAACAGCAAAAAAACAATTACAGTCACCAAAACTAAAATTTATATTACTCCTTGAATTGTAAAAGTTTTCTGTATTGTGTCACTATTAATCCCTATCTGAATGGGGCTGGACACAGACATTTGGAGCTGGGATATAATACTGGATACCCTTCCTTAATGCCCCACAGTGGGCTTGGACATGGGCTTGTCACTTCCCAGGTTGAGAGCTCTAATCACTGTGTTACCGCAGTCCCCGCTACCTGAATTTTATATACACACATGGACGCACACACATTTATATACGACATCCTCAGAGAAAACTTACCATATTTAAAATATACTTCTGAGCCTCCTGAGGAGTTGACAACTGAACACGATTGGCGACATCTGCCAAAGAGAGTGTTAGGAACGTTTTGGTAAGCCTTTGGATATTCTTCTTATAGAGAGCATTTAAACACTGCTTTACAAGGCCCATATTCTGATCTCTGAAAATAAAGAGGTTCAGTAAATAGAGAGCATTTATTTAGACAAACAAATGGGAGAGATTTTTTGATATGTTTTAAAGGAGCTGTCACACAACTGGGATTATGGCTGTGGTATATAGATAGATAGATACTCCATATTCATATATCCGGTTGTTTTTTAATAACAGCACAAACTTTACATGGACAACAAGAGGTCCTTTTATATTAAATGAGACTACAGTAAAATGGGCATATTAAACCCATACCTTATATAGGTATCCTGATTTTTGCTAATGACAGCACAAACTTTATCCGGGCAATTTGTAACAAAGGCCGTAGCTAAATCCCAGTACACCTGGCTCAGTGGTTTGATGAAACGGGTAACAACCAATGACGCATATTTTGGGATTCTTCCTATCTGCAAAGGAGAAACCAGAATAATATGACATAAAACAGAATTTAATGACTTTTTTTTTTTTTTTCAAAATTATTGTAACATGTAGATTTTGTTAAGAAAAGTAACCTAAGGGTACTCTAGGCTTAATCCCATTTACAAGACAAATCACCTTATCTAATAACATAAGGAGCTGTTAAACTTTACATGAGGTTCTAAGGGTTTTTCATCTTTAAAAGATATGTTTTTCTATCCTCTCTGCTGCCAGGATGCATGGAGCACTTGATACCTTGACAAACCTGTTTTTCATTGATTTGCTCAATCTACCAGCTGAGAAGGTAAGTGCAAATGGAATACATCAGATGTGATTACTATCCTGTGCACATCCTCAAAATGTGTCACTATTAATCCCCATTTGAATGGGAGTGGAGACAGGCTGGAGCTAGGGAATTAAGAATAGAAGTCCTTCCAGCATGACTACGGGAAAATTTCACCTAACCACGGAATGAAGTGAGTTCCACTGGGTCCTTTGGAGTACAAGAGGAGTAAAATATGATCAGAGGCTGGACAGCTACTATACCTACAGACCACTTACATCATGAAAGCCAAAACCCTCAAGGTCAGACACCACTTTTTTTTTTCTGACATGATAGTCATTCTTCACAAACCAACTCCATAGGTTACACTACATGGTTGAACACACACACACCAAGGATCATGAAAATGAAAACAACATTTAGCATACGATAAAACACACAAATACTGTTATCTCTTTCCCCTTGCCCAATCCCAATCAGCTTCTGGAGTCAAATCTATAACCAAATCACTTGTTATTCCATACAGTCACTCGAGGACAACACAAAACTACATGCACAACCTCCAGCCATCCATCCTCTCAAATCCTCCCTCTCCCGTGAGAAGAAAGTTCACATGGTCAGGCAACAATATGGGGATTATCCAGATCTTTTGAACTATCAAAAGAGGCTGGATGACTTCATCAATTATGCCTGCCTGTCCAGAAAGTAACACATCACCTCATAATGAAACACAACACACAAAGTGACACACTCCCTTTGAGCTTTGTAGAAAAGCTTAGGATCGGTCGTGGCTTTCCTTAGGAACTCAGCGCTGTTTAGCCGGACAGCTTAAGGAATGACAGCGACATATAAAACCTTCTTATAAGGATATAAAGGTGGGAACACTACCCCACAACAAGGAGACCCCAAAAAACAGTAAATTTCCAAATCCTTTATCATTTCAACAATTCTAGTATTTATGGTGTTAACATGTTGGATAGTTAAAACTAAATAAAATCATATAGATGATATATTAAGAAATAGGATTTTTCAATAAACTTACCTTTCCCTCTAATATAAGTGACACTAAAATATATTTTTTGAAGGCCTCGAGCATGATGTGAGATACGGCCAGAGCAGGTGTTGTGATACACACCCGGAAGAAATACTGCGCCCTCTCATACTTTTTGATTGCAGTGTATATCATACCACCATAATAATAATAGAGTAGAAAATGCTTCACGTCGTACATTCCTCGCTGTTGAAAAATAATTTATGTCAGTTAATATGTAGTATTCATGACATGAAGACAATAATACGAAGCTTAATCCACAATTTCAAGGGCAAAAAGGAAACTAAGTACTCAAAGTTTTCACCCTCCTCCAACCCTCACCAGGAGCTTAATATATATCAGACAGTTTCTTATTAATTTCCAACAAAAGACTATTACTCTTACAAAGGTTGGAGAAGAGTTCCTAGGAACCCACCAATCTTAATAAATTCCAACATACAACGTTTACTATTTCATTCCCTTAAAATACAGTACTTTGTACCAGAAGGCACATTATTGAGGTGCATTTTACCTAATTACCAACAGATACAAGAGCAAATACATGAAAACTAAAGTACCTAAATACTGTATATCTATTTTCTGGCCAACTCGCAAAAAATCCAAATGGGTATCCAGAAAAAAATAAACTCATAATGATACACATGTATCATATCCAAGTCCTGAGTCTTTCTTGTTGACTTGTTGTTTGCCATTCTAAGTGTCATAATACTATCCATTTTTTCCAAATTCTCTTTTTCTTACAAGGTTGCTTCCACTGCTGGAGCCACCTGGCTAACAGTCTCTTGACTTTTTCAAGATGGACTTGTTTCTTGGCTAATGATAATAATAATAATACTGAATAACAACTTTCAGTGAGTCACATCTCTTCAAGAACTTTAAAAAGTTCTGTAACTAATAAAAATGAAGATTACAAGGCTATAACATTACTCCACAATGTCACAGAAACAAACACACTAACACCTACCTCTTTACTAATATCCATAATATCAACATCCATAAGTTTGACAGCAGGTTTGAAGCATTTCGAAAGTAAACATAAATGAACTAAGTGAGCGTGAATTGAAGTTAAGTGCAGATGGGATTCTTGCGTCTTTCGTATGGCTGTGCTCAAAACTTCTATTCCTCGCATGGCACAGTTACCAGCAACAAGTAGGTCGGCGTAGCTGCCACACAGATCTGCCACTGCAAAAGAATAAGTTCGTTAGTTATTTATAAAGGATAATTTTAGATAGCTTACAATCTTCAAATAATCCAGTTCCCATTTTCAGCAATAAAGAAGAAATTAAAGACTGTAATGGGAAATAATAATATTCATAAACTATAAAATTCATTCCTGGTCTGTGACAACAACAACTCACAAAGCTGTGAGGTGATATTTCTTAATTATTATTTAAGAGTACTATTATTATATGTACCTGTATTGACCTAAAAGAGGGAAGACTAGAGGGGCGAGACTCAGTTGGTTTGAGCATGTGCTGAGGAGGGACGAGGGGTATGTTGGGAGAAAGATGCTGAGGATGCAGCTGTCAGGAAAGATGGGGAGAGGTAGCCCAAAGAGGAGGTTTATGGATATAATGAGGAAGGACATGAGGGCGTGTGGCGTGACAGAAGAGGATGAAGCGATACAGTGTACTAAAGAGATGTTTGATCGTTGTAGTGATCGCTGACAAAAGAAGCTGAATGATTTGGTGAAGATAGTCACTTACTCATATCTGGAGCATGTTTGATTTGTTCTTCACTGCAGACATTGATGAATTCCGCTACAGTGGCATGAAGTGTATCTATATTAGCATCCGTATGCGTGGTATTCTGTAGCCGAACACACAGAACCGCCATCACTCCGAGGGAGTGAGCCTGAGGCTGGAGAGTAGCCAGAACTGTATCTAAGTGAGCAACATTTTTGGCGAGAACTTCATTGCTTTTTCCCAAATACTTCACAACTTCACCATAGTTGCCTGAAAAGAGCAAGAATTATTTAGTCGCTGCAAATACAAAGTGACTCAAAGACACACCTTTGCAGGTAAAATTGTGCTTGTCTGCCATTTCATGTGACACTTTTAATCCCAATTATAGGGGTAGACACAGACAGGTTGAAGCTGGGGAATTTAGGATCAATGCCCTTGCTATCATCTTACAGTGGGCTTGATCACAATCTGTCACATCCTGAATTGAGTGCTCTAACTTCTGCACTACCGTGAAACCTTACTATCAAAATCATGTAAAAACAGTAAAAATAAACAAGTGCAAATGACAAATAAACATACGACAGTTAGCTGATCATTTTTTTTTAATGTTTACAAACTCACGTGATGATAAGCTCATTCTATTCTCAGTAACCAACATGAAGCAGAGTAAATTAAAAGAAACATACAATAGTATTAGCCACTCAGTTTCTTTTTAATGTTTACTGACTCATGTGGTGATAAACTCACTTTACTCTCAGTAACCAACATGATGCAAAATTAATTCATTCTTATTTCTATTAACAGTAGTTTCCCAAATTATTATGCAAGAAGGACATACTAATGGTCCTTACTACAAAAGATAGGGTCATTATATCTAAAAGTTCTTTCTAAATAAGTTCAAAGATATGGTAGACTATGCCATTAAGTCTTAAAACTGACATAGGAGCTCATTATTTCATTCACTTCAATAATTATTTTCTGGTAAGGAATGGAGTGCCTGGCAAGGTTAGCTGATTAAACTGGACCTCCATAGTTAGGCTGAAGAAAATGAAGTCATAACTAAGGAGCAGTCGTAACAACTGAATTGGCAAATACAGTTCAATACATCGTGAGATCCATTTCCTTAAATAAGGAGATTT
>JAXCGZ010002363.1:40000-64831 GCA_037179515.1 Halocaridina rubra | reverse complement strand
GGCGGACAGAAAAATAGGAGCAGCCTTTATATTGGGGCTATACTTCTACACGTACAAGAAGAGTAAATAAGCTATTTAAAATTAGCTATAAGCAAAAATACAAATTGCAAATAATCATAATCTGCGAAAGTCAAGAAGTGGGAATTAATTTTTTTAGTTAGAATATAACAGTTATGTTAAAGGGAATTATTTTTTTTTTTAGTTAGAAAATAACAGTTATGTTACTAATTTATTTAATAAGGCATCTAACAGCCTCTGTTGACATTGAGCGAAACACTCTGTCACATTGCCAACCACTTCCGCCACAATTTTTTCATCCAAAAGTCCAGTTAGGACTTTTTCCCTTTCATGCTGTAGCAGACAGTGGAAGTTGATGACATCAAAACTGCAGAAGTCATAATCAGGTTCTCCATCCTGAATGTTTTTTTCCAGCTGTATTCCAGTATAGAAATCGTTAGGTCCTCCCATGAATTAACAAAGGTAAACACAGCAGACCTGAGGCTGAAATTCTATATATTTCCAAGATTGCATAATTCCATGGAATCATTTTCTATATCCTGCTCATCCTCGGTTATCACCATGACCTCATCTAGAGTCGTTGGTATCTTCTCTTACATGCCCTAATCACACCTTGGTCCTTTGGCTATATTACTAATGTGGTGTTTCCTGGTAATAACATTGCACAGATTTTCATGTCAGCACTGACAAGCTTTTCAACACAAGGATGTGAGGGCGCATTGTTAAAATTAACATCCTCTTTGTCAAACTGTAACACTTCCTCCTGTTGCCTGTGTACCTCTGGTACAAAATGCTTGTGAAAGCAATAAGAGAAGATGGAACTATTTAACCAAATTTTTTTTGTCTAGTAGTAACAGGCATGGTTTGCATCTAAGCCTTTGATGCACAAAGAATTGCTGATATTCTTTCCTTACTCATTTTATCCCCACGTATTACATCGTCACTCTTATGTGCCTGAGTATTATTAGGCCAAGAATGCCAAAATAAGCCTGTTTCATCTGCAATGAACACCTGGGACACAAGAAGACCTTCTCTCTATATCAGCTCTTTGGGCCAAATACTAAAATATTCAGCACCTGCTGTATCTGCACTGCCAGCCTCACCCCACAAATTTGCGTTATGCAGCCTATGGCGATTACAAAATTGCCACAACTAACCATCTCTAACATGCTTACTTAGCAATCTCTAAATGCTTACTGAGCTGTTGGCATGCATTTCTTATGACATAGGAAGGCATTTTAATATCAGATGTCTTCTGTTGACCATACTAATTGTAAACAGCTTTGTCTAACTCCCTCTGACTACCTTACTTCATATGCTATAAGCTGTTACAAAACTAGACTTACTTGAATATTCATGAACAGAACTCTTAAAGGTAGATTCCATAGTTATTAATTTAGCTATTGGGTCCTAAGTCTATTATTTTTACGTTAGGGTCAAATAAAATAGAAGTTAAAACTGGGGCTTTATTCTTGAAGCTGATATAAACAAAACAAGCCACTGATCTGAGCATCAACAATAGACGAATCAAGTATAAGTACCAAAATATCAAAACAAGAGAATTAAACTCTATTTAATAGGAAATAAATACAAATAAGAGAGCAATCAGAATAAATAATAAGAAACAATAATATATAATTATACCTCAACTCTCACATTTCCTTTTCCCATAAAAAATGAACAACTTCTATTTTCAAAATATTCAAGTGGTTATAATTATGATACTAGTTAACTTTGAATATATAGCTACTTTATAAATCTAACCGCTCTGGCGGTTTTATAGTTCTACTAGATCTGCGAAGGGATACTGGTTTTGGCACTGTCATGGGAGCATGCATGGAATTATCAGAACTTTCAACCATGCTATTAGGATTTATAACATTGCTCTCTGGTTCATTAATCACATCAGAATTTGATGTAAGACTAATTGGAATAGAAGGCAAAATTGGCTTACAACTACCACCATAATTCTGATTATTACTGGGAAAAATGCATTCTTCTACACTAGGTGTAAATCTAGGCATAAGTTGGTCTGAATGTCTTTTCCAAACTATATTACCAATATTTTTAAGTTGTACTTTGTGTTCGAACACCCAGTATTTCTAAGCCTTTACCTTCTAACTAAGGTTAACCTTGACCATAATATTTAACAAAAACTGCATCATCTACATTATATTCTCATTTTTCAAATTCACATTTTTTCTGCAGTGCCTTTTCCCTTTTTTCTTGAGGTTTAATTTTTTCTACATTCCCCAAAAGTTATGGTTAAACATAATATATTTTAATCATGGGGGAATGTACAGTTTTTCTATGATTATACAAAAACTTACATACTCTGGTATTAATGTTCCCATCAGTAAATTTGCTAAGACCCTCTTTGAAAGTTTTTACTGCCCTTTCGGTTAAGCCATTAGAAGAAGGGTTATAAGGAGCAATTGTCATGTGTTTTATGCCATTATTCCTCACGAAAAATCCATCTCTACAGACACAAAATAAGGGGCAATGTCAGAAACAATTATTTCTGGCAATCCAAAATTACGAAAACTCTGCCTTAATTTAGCAATAGTTACTGCTGATGTGGTAGATCTAGTAACATAAAAATCCAAAAATTTTGTGTGGGAATCTACAATTATAAAAAAATAAGTCACCAATTGGACCAGTGTAGTCTATATGTTACCTACACCAAGGTTTCCCAGTTTCTGGCCTGGATAATACCGCTGACTATGGAGTCTGGAAATTTTTAAAACAAAGTTCACAAGATTTAGTTATTTCTGAAATGTCCAGGTCCAATTTGAACCACCGAATCCAATTACGTACTTCTGCTTTCATTGAATTCATAACGTTATGACATACATGCAGGTGTTCTAGTACTGCGCTGCGCATATCAGCAGGTATAATTACACGGTTCCAATACAAAAGAACACCATCATAAATACTTAAATCTGATTTGACAACAGAGTAATCAGACACTATTGGGTCATTAATCCAACCCAATTTCACACATTGCGAAACCTTACTTAAAACTTGGTCTCCTATAGTCAAAACCTTAACATTTTCAAAAGAAATGTATTGATTACTCAAAGCTTCTACAACATGAACATATTCATTAGGGATACTAGAATCCAAACTAGAATCCAGTACTGACAACTAACTGAGTGCACCCACGACAACATTATCTTTTCCTTCTTTAAAATTTAAGTCATAATTGTACTGTGACAAAAGCAAAGCCCATCGCTGCACTCTAGCATTTGCATTTACAGGAATCTGTTTGGTTCTACCAAACAATCCAAGTAATGGTTTGTGATCAGTTCTATGAATAAATCTACAACCCAATAAAAAAAATTAAATTTGCTTACAGCACAGACCAAAGCCAGAGCTCCCCTGTCTAACTGGGAGTAATTTAATTCCGAAGATGATAACTTTTTACTAGCAAAATAGACTGGTTTTTCGATACCATGCATTTCCTGCATCAAAACACAGCCAATGCCCACTGGAGATTCATCTACTTCTACAATTACTGGGTGTATTCCATTTAATTTAGCAAGAAATTCTGACTTAAAAACTAAACCCAAAAAGGATTGTACATCACTGACAGACTTTGGAGGGGGTGCTTCCAAAATAGCTTCAGGTTTTTTGGTGATGGTTTAATTCCATCACCAGAAATGACATAGCCCAAATACTCAAGAGAATCAGTATTCAAAGAAGTTTTCTTTTTATTTATAGCTACATTGTGCTTTTGGAATTCCCTCAAAACTCTGTCTAGTCTTTCATCATGCTCTTTTTGTGTTTGTCCTCCAACAAGAATATCCTCTAAAAAGGCTACAACACCATCAATATTCATCAAAATCTGAGAAATAAATCTTTGAAAGATACCTGGTGATGATGCCAAACCAAAAGGAAGTCTTTTATAATTAAAAAGACCTTTATGAGTATGCATTACAAGAAGCTTTTGGCTTTCATCATCAAATGGTAATTGCAAGAATGCATTTTCAAGATAAATTTTAGAAAACATTTTACTCTTGCCAACTACTGATAAAATCTCATCTACCCTTGGAAGTGGATATTTATCACAAACAATGTTTTGATTCAACTCTTTAAAATCTCCACAAATCCTCATAGATATCTTATCTGCTTTTAATACTGGAACAATGGGAACCGTCCAATCACTAAAACTTACTGGCTCTATAATGTCATCAGAAACCAATTTATCTAAAATATCCTCTACTGATTTCTTATAATGAAATGGCACTGTTCTAGCCTTCTGAAATTTTGGTACTGCTTTACCTTTAAGATTAACCTTAGCTACTATACTCGTAATTGGCAATTTTGAATCAGCTGAAAATTTATCCAACTGAGCTCTAGCATCCATTACACTGTTTATTATTTGTTTTTGCAATCATCACCGGTCAAAGCAATTCCAATTTTAGACATTAAATCCCTACCACACAATCCATGTCTTATACTGAAATCATTATAAACAACATTCACATAAACTTTACCCATGACATTAACATTACTGTTTCCATAAGCTTTTAGTTTTTTATTACAATTCTGTATAGGTAAAGCTGAGCATTGAACCCACTTGCAACCTAAAGTAGAAACTCCAGCACCACTATCAACTTCATATGGAATTTCTTTACCATTTAAGTGTAAATTAATCTTGGTTATTACAATAGGGTTATTTTCTACACTCAAAATCCTGTTTTCTTTCCCTACTGGAACAGAATTATTTAAACTTAATAACTGATTACAATCACTATCTTCCTCAAGTACGGTTTTTTTTTCAAAAACTGCATTAGCTTTTTCTTACCCTTTCTGTTTTTTTTTTCTGACAAAGTGGTATGGCTGGTTTTTTCCGTCACCATACTTTTAGTTCTCGGAACTCTGAGAAAACTTAGAACCCTGGGAAACTTCCTTATTAAAATGACAAACTTTTTTCAAGTGTCTTTTTTTTTTTTTGTAGCACACTGAACAAGAAAGATGAGAAAAGCGACAATCCTCATTCCGGTGAGGGTAGCCACAATGTCGGCAACTTGCCTCTTTTCTACCATTAGGGGTAGAAGTAGGCCTATTTGAATTAATATTCAAAACATTCACTTGAATAGGAAGTTTTTCACCATAAAGAGCTTTTCAAAATTTAGTATTCTGTCCAATTTGGCAGAGGAAGTCATAGTTTGCAAGTCTAGATTTCTGCTGCTAAATTAGAAAAATACACTTCTAATTCAATAGCCATAATCAACTGATTGCGACCACTAGCATCAAACTGATTGCCAAACAGACTTTGGCAAGTGCTTTGAGATCAGCATAAAGACTACGCAGATTTTCACCAGGTTTCTTTTTTCTTTGCTGAAATTGAATTAAGTTTCTGTGATAAGAAGGCTTGACAATGGAATGACCTTCCAAAATCTCTACTAATCAGAAAATTTTTTAAGGCATATCTGGGGCACACAGACTAGCTAGAGTGCTATGTACTTCACTTCCTAGTGAAACAAGCAAGCAATTTTTCTTTTTAGCACTTTCAGTTATACCACTGTGGGCAAAAAGTGCCTCAAGCATGGACATCCACACATCAAAGTTCATTAGCTTGTGATTAAAAGGCTCAATTTTTGCATTGGTGTTAGCCATGATTAGCCTAGCCTAGGTAACAGATGAAGTATTTTTCAGAAACAACAAAAGCCAATCTTCAGTAACTCAAGCCATGTAGTCTATTAGACTAACAGGAGCAATAGGCAGCATAGGATAGCTTATAAAAAATTTGCCGGCTTCACACCCAGCGATAGCTTAGCATAGGCTTTAGAAATCCCACATATCTCTTGAAAATCAGCGATCATAATCTGTCAAAAACAGCTTCAAAGCATTACGATTCATTCCAGACAGCTCGTCGCCAAAATTACGCTAGGGTCAAATAAAATAGAAGTTAAAACTAGGGCTTTATATTTGGAGCTGATATAAACAATACAAGCCACCCATCCGGACATCAAGAGTAGACGAATCTAGTATAAGTACCAGAATGTTAAAACAAGAGAATTAAACTCTATTTAATAGAAAATAAATACAAATAAGAAAGCACTCAGAATATATAATAAGAAACAATAATAAATAGTTATACCTCAGCTCTCACATTAGCCATGCAAATATCTTGAACGGTTTGCTTTTTTATGCTGTACTTGTTATATATGAGCTTCACATGTACATGGCGTGCTAACTTTTTCATCAACTCAAGCTTATGTGCTACAACTAGATTGATCCTGTTTTGCTTCTCTTCTTTTCCTTCAGAAGGCATGGTTATGGAAAAACCTGTAAAACATTAATCACTATAGCACAGCAGCAGAAAAAAAATAATGAGCAATAACACACACATGTCGTTACCATTGATGCAAACAAACTAGTTCTCGAACCATCTATCAGTGGCAAGTATGAGACTTTTCAACTGCTATGGAAAATACTAACTCTGCGGTTTGCTCTGAATGTTGTCCATTGCTTCCGATATCCGTTAAATCCTGTTCCACTAAATCAAGGTATGAGTGTACCTGTCATCATTAATAGTGTTTGTCATATCACCCATCATAAAAGAAGAAGGGTTATATCTATACAGATGGTAGGGAGTGCTCTTGGTTTGATCATCTTCTCACTGAATAAACATATAATGAATACTAATTGACTAGAATCTATACACTTCTTCTCTTAGCATACCTAACATTCTAGAAACTGCTTTTTTCAGTATGCCACTTCAAGCTTCTGTGCCACTGTATGTTAAGAATTTATGATTTTATAAGCTATTGCTGCTGAATTTATTGCTTTACAGTATCTTTCCTAGTACTTATTCTAACTCTGCTTATTCCTAGCCCATCATCTTAAACATTATGTTTTAGGCTTTCAAGATTCTGTTTATAATAATGCCCCATTTTTCATTCAATATATACACCTATTTCCTTTAGTTCATTTTTGTTATTTTGCATTTGCAAAATATTTAATAAAGATGTTACATATAAATCACACTGACTAGATACTTGGAAAGAACATGAATTATTATAGATTTAAATATGTTAATTACATTATTTTCTCTTTTTCTCACTGCTACTTAAGGAAAATCATGATTACTTCATACATTTATTATCATTTTCAACTTGTCTTCAATGACTATAATCATAGCTATACCATCTATATTAAGCTTATCAATAAAGAATTACAAAAAATATTTAACATTATCTAATTAAAGTTTTTGTATGATGAACCTATTAACAGTGAGATTGTTTGTACTGCTTTTGCTAATAGTTCTCAAAGTCATGAAATTAGGAATAACAGTAAAATCACCTGTAACTTGCTACAGTTCTGTCAAGGAAACATTTGCACCATTATCTAATAAACAGCTGAAGCTCTCCTCCTCTGAGCATCATTCTTGCAAGGCAGAACATATACTATGCAAAGAACTAGAAATATACATAGGTTTTATGATTCAGAAGCTGATGACTCTAGTTCAGAATTTGATAGGATTGTTGAGCCTTCTGTTGAGATTTCTCAACTGTGGCCACCAGTTATGTTGCAGATACCCCACGTGATCACAGTTAACATCATCTACTGGGAAATATTTTTTCCGCTTTTCTGATAACCTTATTCAGTCTCCTTTGATTTTCACAGCAAGCTACGTCAAACTGTCCTTCATAGGATGTCGGGCCTCTACGATGGCGCATCCTTCAGTCTCCTCAAAACCTTCTATAAGCAAGCCAAAGGAAGCCTCATAGAATATGCTTGTCCCACCCTTTGGCTACTGACAGATAGACAAAGGGACAAGATTGAGGTCATATAAAATAATGCTATGCGTACTATGCTAGGGGCCCCCATGTGGACCAAGAGAGAAAACATCCAGCTGGAATTCGGCCTCATGCCACTCAAACTTGGAGCTCTACACAGACTAACCATCTCAGTAGCCAAAACCACAACTGCTCAATGTACCTGTCTCGCCGGCGCCGACTTCCGGTTAGCCCTCAGTCGCCACCCTGGCCACCATGCTAGAAGCTGGGCAGCAAGGATTGTCAGTCAGGGAAGACATCCTAGCCAAGATACAGGACACTCCGCTCCCTGAATACCGATGCCCTCCTCCATGGGATGACCAGCCTCTCGACATAAAGATCGAGCTGCCGGACAACCCCAAAAGCTCAGTTAACCCGCTTATCCTTAAAAACACATACAAGGACAAAATTCAGAGCTGGAGCAGGCCGAACTCCCAAATGTTCTACACTGATGGCTCAGTCAATAAAAAACTGGAGCCTCAGCTGCCTCCTTCACCAGCAAAAACCACATAGAATCCTGAAAAGGTTATTGAACTCCTGCTCTTCTTTCGAGCCTGAGCTGGTCGCCATAGCCAACGCCCTCAGTTTCTTCACCCAGCAAGGAGTTGACTTTGCACTTATTTTCTCCGACTCGAAATGCGCCTTACAGGCCATCAAGAAGTCACTCCTCAAAGACAGTGTACAAATCATCACCAGCATTCTCAACCCCTACCACAGGACAGTCAGCGTTGGAAAAGCTGTCACTCTTTCCTGGATTCTCAGCCATGTCGGCATCACAGGAAATGAAGAAGCCGATTAAGCTGCCAAACAAGCCTCTCTTTGAGCAGAAATCCAAATATCTCTGCCTCCTGGGATTTACCGGATCAGAATTAAAGCTTCCAGGTCACTCCTTAACCTCTTGCTAACTAGACATAACTTGTGCACTGACAATGGGTCTCTCTCCACCTGGTGGTACAAAGCCACCACCAATCTCCAGTGAATCATCCTGCCCAAGAACATCTGAAGCACGGCGGTCAACGTGTACCATCTGAGACTTGGTTACAAGTGCACCTGGTGAATAGTTGACGATCTTATCAGGGAGTGCACTTTGTGCCAAGAAGCCTCGCCACACCCACTGCTCCACTACATCCTCGAATGTGAAGTCTTTTTTGGAATTCGATGGAAGACTGGTGCCCCGGCAACATCCAGCATGGATCCCAATGCCCTTCATGTTGCTAGCTCCATAATCAGAATGGCAGAGAATACCTTCATGAACAGCCTACTGAACACCATCAGAATTAAAGCTTCCAGGTCACTCCTTAACCTCTTGCTAACTAGACATAACTTGTGCACTGACAATGGGTCTCTCTCCACCTGGTGGTACAAAGCCACCACCAATCTCCAGTGAATCATCCTGCCCAAGAACCTCTGAAGCACGGCGGTCAACGTGTACCATCTGAGACTTGGTTACAAGTGCACCTTGTGAATAGTTGAAGATCTTATCAGGGAGTGCACTTTGTGCCAAGAAGCCTCGCCACACCCACTGCTCCACTACATCCTCGAATGTGAAGTCTTTTTTGGAATTCGATGGAAGACTGGTGCCCCGGCAACATCCAGCATGGATCCCAATGCCCTTCATGTTGCTAGCTCCATAATCAGAATGGCAGAGAATACCTTCATGAACAGCCTACTGAACACCATCAGAATTAAAGCTTCCAGGTCACTCCTTAACCTCTTGCTAACTAGACATAACTTGTGCACTGACAATGGGTCTCCCTCCACCTGGTGGTACAAAGCCACCACCAATCTCCAGTGAATCATCCTGCCCAAGAACCTCTGAAGCACGGCGGTCAACGTGTACCATCTGAGACTTGGTTACAAGTGCACCTGGTGAAAAGTTGAAGATCTTATCAGGGAGTGCACTTTGTGCCAAGAGGATCCCAATGCCCTTCATGTTGCTAGCTCCATAATCAGAATGGCAGAGAATACCTTCATGAACAGCCTACTGAACACCATCAGTCAGTACCCTCCGCCTAGATAACTGGGCAACAACTCATGCTCATCATTAAAACATGAGCTCAAGAGGTTGAGAACCAATTCCTCAACCTCTCCAGTGTGAGCCCAATACACGCTAGTGTAGTTCCAATAAGGCGACCTTGTCCTTGCTGATTATCAGCAAGACCCCTCCTGTGTATTTTTTTTCTCTCCTCCACATTTTGCTCATCCATTTATTTTTTATTTTTATATATTCATAAACTTGTTTTTGTCTGACTTCCCTTACCTTTCTTTCCTGGTGGTCCTCTAGGGGTTAAAAGCATGCATGCAGCACCATCACCTCTATCTTCTTCACCCCTATCTTCTCATCTTTCCTCTTCCTCTCAACATGGCATCTAAAAATATGTTTTGTTTTGATCAAAACTAATAACCCTGAGCAGAGTACCTATGTTCACTCTTATCTTTACAGATCCAAACAATCCCACCTACGGGCCATAAGGAAAGACCCGGCCACCCACATGTGTGGATATCAATACACACAATCTTATGTTGCCCTTTATACACTTCACGTTTTTCCTTGGGATCCCTTGTGGATATAAATGCCATGTAATAAAAGGGAGGAAAATCATTTGCAAAATGTGAAAATTTATATAATTTTGCTATAATCGAGTAAGAATAGGACAAATACCAATAGTAAGGTTAATGAAGTAGAAGAAGTGGAAAATAAGAAACATAATTCTGATGATTCCCATGTGGAGTATGTCTTCAAAGTAAATAATAATCCCGTGCATGATACATTGATATCTGCTGAAATGGAAATAAATGGAACTACAGTATAATTTCAAGTCGACAGTGGTGCCAGTATTAATATAAAACCTGCTAAATATGTACCTTGCACATTTTTAGCCACTTGTGATAATATGTTTGAGGCCTGGTCGTCCTTAACAGTGAAACACATGGGCAAATGTAGAATTGTTATAAGAAACTGTAAAAAAAAAAAAAACTATTCAGTGGAAGTTTTTGTTATTAAAGAAGAGTATATGCACCTCTCTTAGTTAAGAGCACACCAAACCAAATGGATCTCATTACAATTAGCTGTGAGAACATTTGTGCTGTAAATTATATTTTCTCTGTATTTGCTGATGTTCTTAATGATGAGTTAGGTATTCTCCCTGGAAATGTTTATTTAAATGTTTACAAATATGTGATACCTGTTGCAATAACTTCATGTAGACTTACAGTTAGCCAAAAGAAAAAGGTAAATCATATTCTGCATAGGATGGAAAAGAAAATTATTGTCTGTTAAGTTGCTGAACCGATAATGTGGGTTAGCAGGATGGTCACTGCAACAAAGAATAATGGGGATATAAGAACATGTATAGAACCTCAAATGTTATATAAAGCACTAAAACGAGTTCTGTCCAATGTTGATTGTAGATGATGTATTAACTGAACTATCAAATGCCAAAAAATTTTCTAACCTTGATCTAAAAAATGGCTACTGGCAGTGTTCTCTTGATAATGAATCAATTAAGGTAACTACTTTTCAAACGCCAATGGGTAGATATAGATGGCTAAGGTTACCCCTTGCTTTGGCTTTGAGTAGTCAAATTTGTCAAAAGAAACTTCAAATGGCATTTAATGGTTTGGAAGGTTTTGAATGTGTTACTGCGATATCTTAATGTATGGTCGTGATGAAAATCATGAGCAAGTTGCAAAAAACCATGATAATAAATTGCACAGCATGTTAACTATATGTAGAGAAATAGGCATAATGTTAATTAAGCCAAGACTAAACTTAGAAAGCCTGAGATTACTACTCTTGGCCATAAAAGTGAAAGCAATTTTGAACATGAATCCTCCTACAGATATTGCTGATTTACAAAGATTTGCAGTTTTGGTTAATTTTTGTGTGTGTAATTTTTACCTAATTCATCAGAATGGATGGGAGCTCGAAGGCAGTTAACACATCAGAATGTTGAGTGGAAATGGACTGATGATCATCATAAAGTTTTTGGTAGAATTAAAGGGTTTATTTCTACTGCACATATCTTCAGTACCATAATATATATATGATGACTTAATCATCTAGTGTGATGCTTCACAGAAATGCTTAGGTGATGCCTTAATGCAGTCTGGTAGGCCTACTGTATATCCAAGTCGAGCGCTGACTGAGACAGAACACAGTATGTGCAAACTGAAAAAGAAGCACTTACATCTGTATTTGCTCTAAAGAAATTTCATCAATATACTTTTGGTAGGAAAACTGTTGTAGAACTTATCATAAACCATCAGAGACAACAATTCTTCAACTTTTGTGTCGAGCCCCTAGAAGGCTACAGAGTATTTTCATGAGAATTTTGATGTACATATAAAATGCAGAAAAGGAAGTGAAATGTTACTAGCTAATACTTTGTCACGTTCATATTTGCCTTATAGTGACAAAGGTAGAACTTTGATTAGAGTGGTTAACCATGATTCAGAGAGAGACTGACAAAGATGATGTTTTGCCGTTGTTGAAAACTATGATTTTTAAATGGTTAACCTGATAATGTGAGTGAAATTTCTGTTATCTTCAAGCCATATTACTGTATAAAAGAGAATTTTTTTTTTTGTACAGAACGGTCTTATTTTTGAGAGTTATGCCTTTGAAATTTAGAAATTTCATATTTAGATGCTATATATTCTTTACATGTTGGTGTTAAAAGCTGATTTAGACGAGCAAGAGAATGTGTTTACTAGCCTTGCAATTTATCTCGAAACGTGAAATATGTAATCGCTTTCCAGTAAGTCAACAAATGGAAAGTACAATCTCATGAATTAGCTGATGGACCATGGGAAAAAGTAGTTATTGATTTAATGACTATAAAAGATTGTAAT
This sequence comes from Halocaridina rubra, assembly GCA_037179515.1. Taxonomy (NCBI): domain Eukaryota; kingdom Metazoa; phylum Arthropoda; class Malacostraca; order Decapoda; family Atyidae; genus Halocaridina; species Halocaridina rubra. The sequence continues at coordinate 52,169 of JAXCGZ010002363.1, read as the reverse complement.
TATTTGATAACTGTCGACTATTTTAGTAATATTTGGGAGGCAAACTACCTATAAAATACAAGATCAACCACCGTGATAAGGAAATTGAAAGCACACTTGCAAGATATGGATTGCCTTCTGTAGCTGTATCTGATAATAGGTTCCCAGTTTGTCAGTGAAGAATTTAAAGACTTTTCTCTTAAATATGGTTTTGAGCATAAAACTAGTAGTCTGCATTATCTTATAGCTAATGGAAGGCTAGAATCTGCTGTAAAGAATGCAAAAAAGTTGATTGTGGAAACAGTAGAAAGTGGCAAAGACCCATATTCAGCTATTTTATATTATAGTAATACTCCCTTACAAAATTTAGGTTTTAGTTCAGTTCAATATTGTATTGGCAGAAGAATTAAAACACTATTGCCAATTGCATAATCTTTGTTAAAACCCCCAACAGTTTGAGAGTATATATGTAAAAACAAGAAAAAATACTAAAAAATAGTCGAAGTAAGTGGCATCATGAGAGGGATACCAAGAGGAACTAATAGAAGGTGATTCGGTATGCATAAAAGCTTCTATTCTTGGAAAGAGACAATGAAACCATGTTACAGTAGTTGAATACTTGAAAACAGATCTGATGTAGTTGACGTTGATGATTTTTTATTTATTTTTTTTATATGGATCAGATTACACATGAAGAATACAAATGTGATGGAAAGCCCAGGAAAAGTAAATCTTGGAATTAATGTAATATGTGAATCTGGCAATGTTGTAAATAATGAGGCCCGTGGACACATTATCACTGGGCCTCTAATTAATGACAATGAAACTCAAATGAGTGATACAATAAAAAATACCAGAATTGAGGAATAAAGTGCTTATTAAATTTAAATTGGTGTTGTAACAATGTTGTAAATGCTGTTTTGAGTTCTTTATATGATTTTACTTCTTAATAAATTTTACTCTTTTTGTTTTTCCAAACAAAAACGAATATTACAATATGATTTCTATATAACTTATAAAAAGAATTACCAATATGGCCGCCCAGAAATTATGTTACAAAATGATTGCTATATAGTTTATGTAAGAGCTCAGTGTATAATAAAACCTTTCTCTATCTTCAGAGCCCACCTTGTATTAAGTAACATATCCCATCATAAGATAGACCCAGTCTTCACAACACTTATTTGGACAAACAATTGCAAAGAGACCTAATCTGGGAAAAGCACTACACATATAAAAATGAAATAACTGGCGTGATGGGACACCCTAGGGGTGGATGACGGACCTTACATACAACACGAAGTGAAATGAAGGAAACATGAAAGTGGTATGACTGAGGTAGCTATGAAACATTAGGAAATAAAATCCGTAGACCTTCCAAGTGCAATATGACGGTGGAACTCACTTTTTAGAACTTGACCCAAAAGAGCTTTTTTCAAAGTATACACTCTCGAGGATACTTACGAAGATGAAGACAAGCTTTTTCCCTTGTGGACTAGCTGCAATTCGCTACTTTGTGCACATGTTCCACCCGTGTTTTCAGCTGGCTAACTCCCTATCATCAACGCACATTCGCTATAGAGATGACTGTGAACATTGCATATGTGAAGAAGACACTGCAAACAAGTTAGAAGGTTCCACTATTATTATTACGTTTGACCAAGCTATCTAAGCAAAGTCACAGATTATCAGGTGGCAGGGTGAGATGCTTTTAGTAAGGACAGTATTTGGGCTAGGAGATTTTCATACTACCATTATGTTCTCGGCTTAGTTGGGCAATATACAACCCTACAGCTGAGGGTCTTTTGGAAATAAATATAGCTGATCAGGACAGCTCGATACTAAGTCTTCCTTCAGTTACAGTTCTTTTTCTATGCCTACTTATGTACTGAATATTATTTTATATTTACTACACATCACTTATTATTCCCTCGCATCTGACAAGGCACAACACTCCCCATCTCTGTTCCTATTTGCTTTATGCTTTCTTTGAGACCAGGCCTGATGAGGTGTCACATTAAACAAAAAATAAAATTGGTGAGCAAGATATCTTGATATCCTTACTGAATTGGAGGCACACCAGACTCTGTTAACCATGAGTCGAGCTGTCACCACTACAATCGCAGCATCAGATGTCATAAAATATTCTATGAAGCACCCCTAAGGGAGAGATGGCAGGCGTTCATTGATAGTGTAAGGGCTGATGGAGCAAAAATCATGAAAGATAATCTAGTTGCATTGAGACAAGCATTTCTTTTGGAAGGAGAAGTTTTCTGTGAAGTAGCTCATACATAACATTCTTAGATCTATGGGAAAGCTATGCTACTTACATGAAAGCTCACAACAATCGTTTGAAATTTATATTTTGGTGTTTGTATAATAAGATGACCCAGGTTTTTCTGCTATATTTTGGTGCTTCTTCTCTAGGTGAAGAGATTCTGCACCTCTTCTCTGTAAGGTATATTGATAGCTTACGGGATGCTTTTCTGGAAGAGTATGAAGTATGCCAGCTACATCCCTGTGTAATAGATGGATATGTCTCTTCTCTCAATGTCACACCCAGATGTCTATGCCAAACTCATAAAGGGAGACATTTGTGGCCACATCAACACTGAAATATATTTTTACAGGTTGCATAAGATCAGACAATTGAAAAAAAAATGCAACTGGAACAAGATAAAGAGGTAGATGGTAGGACTACCATGGGATTAAGGAGCGAGCAAGAGGTGAATACTGTAATTACCTAATTGTAATTACCTAATTGTGTTTACGGGAAAGAGCCCAAAGCTCCTATCTTCCCGTCTCCTGACTGGTTCCATTTTCTACTTAGTGATACTTATCATACCTGTCCTTAAAACTATTGATTGAGATAGCATTAACTACCTCCTCGCTTAGCGAATTCCAATTATCAACTACTCTTACACTGAAAAAGTATTTCCTTACATCCTGCAAAGAAGTTTTCTTACGAAGCTTCGAACTATGACCTCTAGTTCTAGAGCCAGCCATATCAAAATATCGATCCCTATCCACTCTATAATAACAATGAAGGAATTTAAAGACTGTCACCATATCCCCCCTCAATCTTCTAGCTTCGAGTGATGATAAGTCTAATTCCCTCAGCCTCTCATCATAACTGAGATTGCGTATTTCTGGCACCAGTTTCGTGGCATGTCTTTGAACTTTTTCAAGCTTAGCTATGTGCTTTTTCAAGTGCGGATTCCAAAAGGGGGCTGCATATTCGAGTTTTGGCCTCATATAGGTTACATAGAAATTTCTGAACATTTCCTTGTCCATGTGCCTGAAGGCTACCCTTACATTTGATAAGAATGCATATGCTGCCCTTACTATGCCATTTATATGTATTTCTGGAGACAAATCTGCCAGTATGTTTACTCCTAGATCTCTCTCATTTTCTGTCTCTTGAAGTTGTACTCCAGCCACCGAGTAGTCAAGCTTGGGCCTTCTTGCACTTGTACCCATTCTCATTACCTTACATTTTGAAGTATTGAATTTCATTAGCCACTTTTCTGACCAATCATGCAGACTATTTAGATCTTCGTGAAGTTCTCTACCATTGTTCTCGTTTATTACTTTCTTCACAATCTTCGCATCATCTGCAAACATATTCATGAATAAATTTACAGACTCTGGTAGGTCATTTACATATACAAGGAACAAAAGTGGCCCTAAAGTTGAACCCTGTGGAACTCCACTACTAACTCTTCTCCATTCAGACACAGAGTGTCTTACTCTAACCCTCTGTTCCCTTCCTTCTAAGTAAGTTTTTATCCATTCCAAAACATTTCCACCTATTTTAGCCATTGCTTGCAGTTTCCTAATAAGTCTCCCATGTGGAACAGTGTCAAATGCTTTCTGGAAGTCTAGGAATATGCAATCTGCCCAGCCCTCTCTTTCCTGTAAGATTCGGCTTACCTCATCATAAAATTCTAATAAGTTTGTTACTGTTGATCTACCTTCTCTGAAGCCATGTTGCCTCACTGACAAAAAGTTGAAGGATTCCAAGTGAAGAGAGATATGTTTCCTTAGTAGTTTCTCCATAACTTTGCAAACTATGCTGGTCAAGGAAACTGATCTATAGTTCAGAGCCGTATCCCTCCTTCCCTTTTTGAAGATAGGTATCACGTTTGCTTGTTTCCAGCATCTTGGAATCTCCCCTGACTCCAGTGACTTTTTAAATATGATACTTAGTGCCACTGATATTGTGTTTGCGAATTTCCTAAGTACATGAGGGGATATGTCATCAGGACCTGTAGCTTTATGAACATCTAACTCCATCAGCGCCTTGCATACCTCTATGGCTGTAAGGTTGATGTTCTCTAATACCGGCCCTTGAGCTTCTATCTCTGCAATCTGAGGGGGTGAGGTATTTTCTACTGTAAATACTGACTGAGACTCCTTGTTAAATTCTTTGCAGATCTCTTCATCTGTCTCAGTGATGCTTCCATCCTCTCTCTTATGCCTTAAATTCTGTTCTTTTACATTCAATTTTCCTCTGATAAAGCTGTGGAAAAGCTTAGGATTTTCTTTAGCCTTCCTGGTGATGTCCCTCTCATAGTCTCTCTCTGCCTCTCTTCTTTTACTTAGGTAATAATTTCTTGCTCTTTTGTAGGTTTGCCAGGCATTAATGTGTTTTCTCCTCCTATACCTTTTCCAGCATTTGTCTCTCCACTCCTTAGCTCTTTTACACTCATTATCGAACCATTTCTCTCTGGCATGAATTACACCTACTTTGGTGAAGGGTATGTAGCAATCTACTATCATTCCATATTTCTCACAAAAGATGTCATACATTTCTTGTACAGATTTGTTGTAAAATAAGGTTCTCCAGTCAATAACTGCAAAAAGCTCATTCATTTTGATGTAATCTCCTTTCGGATAGTTCCTCCTCATGTCCTCAGTGCCTCTACTCTCAGGAAGAATATCTTCAATGATATACTCCATCAACAACACACAGTGGTCACTCTTTCCAATTGGTGGTTCATACTCAATTTTTTCAATATCCAACACATTATCTGTGAACACTAGATCAAGTAGTGATGGCTCATCCCCACCCCTGGCCCTTGTTGGTTCCATTACATGTTGGTGTAGGAAATTTCCTTGTACGCAAGCAAGGAATCTTGCCCCGAATGAGTCCTCACCACACCACTGTGATTACTTAACTGTGATTACCTAATTGTGTTTACGGGAAAGAGCCCAAAGCTCGTATCTTCCCGTCTCCTGATCGGTTCCATTTTAGACTTCGTGATACTTATCATACCTGTCCTTAAAACTATGGATTGAGATAGCATTAACTACCTCCTCGCTTAGCGAATTCCAATTATTAACTACTCTTACACTGAAAAAGTATTTCCTTACATCCTGCAAAGAAGTTTTCTTACGAAGCTTCAAACTATGACCTCTAGTTCTAGAGCCAGCCATATCGAAATATCGATCCCTATCCACTCTATCATAACCATGATGGAATTTAAAGACTGTCACCATATGCCCCCCTTACTCTTCTAGCTTCGAGTGATGGTAAGTCTAATTCCCTCAGCCTCTCATCATAACTGAGATTGCATATTTCTGGCACCAGTTTCGTGGCATGTCTTTGAACTTTTTCAAGCTTAGCTATGTGCTTTTTCAAGTGCAGATTCCAAAAGGGGGCTGCATATTCGAGTTTTGGCCTCACATAGGTTACATAAATATTTTTGAACATTTCCTTGTCCATGTGCCTGAAGGCTACCCTTACATTTGATAAGAATGCATATGCTGCCCTTACTATGCCATTTATATGTATTTCTGGAGACAAATCTGCCAGTATGTTTACTCCTAGGTCTCTCTCATTTTCTGTCTCTTGAAGTTGTACTCCAGCCACCGAGTAGTCAAGCTTGGGCCTTCTTGCACTTGTACCCATTCTCATTACCTTACATTTTGAAGTATTGAATTTCATTAGCCACTTTTCTGACCACTCATGCAGATTATTTAGATCCTCCTGAAGTTCTCTACCATTGTTCTCGTTTTTTACTTTCTTCACAATCTTTGCATCATCTGCAAACATATTCATGAATGAATTTACAGACTCTGGTAGGTCATTTACATATACAAGGAACAAAAGTGGCCCTAAAACTGAACCCTTTGGAACTCCACTACTAACTCTTCTTCATTCAGACACTGAGTGTCTTACTCTAACCCTCTGTTCCCTTCCTTCTAAGTAAGTTTTTATCCATTCCAAAACATTTCCACCTATTCTAGCCATTGAGTGCAGCTTCCTAATAAGTCTCCCATGTGGAACAGTGTCAAACGCTTTCTGGAAGTCTAGGAATATGCAATCTGCCCAGCCCTCTCTTTCCTGTAAGATTTGGCTTACCTCATCATAAAATTCTAATAAGTTTGTTACTGTTGATCTACCTTCTCTGAAGCCATGTTGCCTCACTGACAAAAAGTTGAAGGATTCCAAGTGAAGAGAGATATGTTTCCTTAGTAGTTTCTCCATAACTTTGCAAACTATGCTGGTCAAGGAAACTGGTCTATAGTTCAGAGCCGTAACCCTCCTTCCCTTTTTGAAGATAGGTATCACATTTGCTTATTTCCAGCATCTTGGCATCTCCCCCGACTCCAGTGACTCCTTAAATATGATACTTAGTGCCACTGATATTGTGTTTGCGCATTTTTTAAGCACATGAGGGGATATGTCATCAGGACCTGTAGCTTTATGAACATCTAAATCCATCAGCGCTTTGCATACCTCTGTGGCTGTAAGGTTGATATTCTCTAATACCGGCCCTTGAGCCGGGAAAGAGCCCAAAGCTCGTATCTTCCCGTCTCCTGATCGGTTCCATTTTATACTTAGTGATACTTATCGTACCTGTCCTTAAAACTATGGATTGAGATAGCATTAACTACCTCCTCGCTTAGCGAATTCCAATTATCAACTACTCTTACACTGAAAAAGTATTTCCTTACATCCTGCAAAGAAGTTTTCTTACGAAGCTTCAAACTATGACCTCTAGTTCTAGAGCCAGCCATATCAAAATATCGATCCCTATCCACTCTATCATAACCATGAAGGAATTTAAAGACTGTCACCATATCTCCCCTTACTCTTCTAGCTTCGAGTGATGGTAAGTCTAATTCCCTCAGCCTCTCATCATAACTGAGATTGCGTATTTCTGGCACCAGTTTCGTGGCATGTCTTTGAACTTTTTCAAGCTTAGCTATGTGCTTTTTCAAGTGCGGATTCCAAAAGGGGGCTGCATATTCGAGTTTTGGCCTCACATAGGTTACATAAATATTTCTGAACATTTCCTTGTCCATGTGCCTGAAGGCTACCCTTACATTTGATAAGAATGCTTATGCTGCCCTTACTATGCCATTTATATGTATTTTTGGAGACAAATCTGCCAGTATGTTTACTCCTAGGTCTCTCTCATTTTCTGTCTCTTGAAGTTGTACTCCAGCCACTGAGTAGTCAAGCTTGGGCCTTCTTGCACTTGTACCCATTCTCATTACCTTACATTTTGAAGTATTGAATTTCATTAGCCACTTTTCTGACCACTCATGCAGATTATTTAGATCCTCCTGAAGTTCTCTACCATTGTTCTCGTTTTTTACTTTCTTCACAATCTTTGCATCATCTGCAAACATATTCATGAATGAATTTACAGACTCTGGTAGGTCATTTACATATACAAGGAACAAAAGTGGCCCTAAAACTGAACCCTGTGGAACTCCACTACTAACTCTTCTCCATTCAGACACTGAGTGTCTTACTCTAACCCCCTGTTCCCTTCCTTCTAAGTAAGTTTTTATCCATTCCAAAACATTTCCACCTATTCTAGCCATTGAGTGCAGCTTCCTAATAAGTCTCCCATGTGGTACAGTGTCAAACTCTTTCTGGAAGTCCAGGAATATGCAATCTGCCCAGCCCTCTCTTTCCTGTAAGATTTGGCTTACCTCATCATAAAATTCTAATAAGTTTGTTACTGTTGATCTACCTTCTCTGAAGCCATGTTGCCTCACTGACAAAAAGTTGAAGGATTCCAAGTGAAGAGAGATATGTTTCCTTAGTAGTTTCTCCATAACTTTGCAAACTATGCTGGTCAAGGAAACTGGTCTATAGTTCAGAGCCGTGTCCCTCCTTCCCTTTTTGAAGATAGGTATCACATTTGCTTGTTTCCAGCATCTTGGAATCTCCCCCGACTCCAGTGACTCCTTAAATATGATACTTAGTGCCACTGATATTGTGTTTGCGCATTTTTTAAGCACATGAGGGGATATGTCATCAGGACCTGTAGCTTTATGAACATCTAAATCCATCAGCGCTTTGCATACCTCTGTGGCTGTAAGGTTGATGTTCTCTAATACCGGCCCTTGAGCTTCTATCACTGCAATCTGAGGGGGTGGGGTATTTTCTACTGTAAATACTGACTGAAACTCCTTGTTCAATTCTTTGCAGATCTCTTCATCCGTCTCAGTGATGCTTCCATCCGCTCTCTTTAGCCTTAAAACCTGTTCTTTTACCTTCAGTTTTCCTCTGATAAAGCTGTGGAAAAGCTATCTCAACCTGAGCGTGCATCCATTGTAAGTCGGTGTTTTACCAAGGCTGACAGGATGTAAAGGTAAAATGTCTCTAATGAAAGGCAGAGCCAAGGGACAGTGATAGTGCAAAGTCGGTGTATATATATACCACATATATAATCAGAGACTGAAAGCTAATCTACTTCTGGGCCAAGATAGAGCCTGTGGCTAATATATTATCTGCCCCACCACACCACAATGTGACTGTAATTGGCGAGAAAATCGCTAATTCAACTTTCATATGTAAAGACGAATGAGCAATGCAAAATGTAGCTACATTTACCAATTATATTATTAATCCTATCATCCACATTTACTTCGTTCACACCATATCATGCATGAAGGTTCCAGACCTACTGCAACTGACAATGAGACAGTTCGTGCCAAAAGTGCGGCAGCATATTATAACTGCTTTCAGACTCGACTGATCGGTGTCATAATATAATAGTAAGAAGCCATATTATGCTATAATTAAGACTCATTATGATTTCATATTCTATCTCTTGCATGTTGCATATTATTATTCTATGATTTTTGTGTGTTGGGTGCCGAATGCAAACAATAAACAGGAAAATGTCTATCCATGTATTGATTTAATCCGGTTCCATCCATCATGTTATAGTAATTGGTGATGATAAAAAAGTTGCATGATCAGGTTGAAAGCTCAATCTTAAGTTGCTCAGAGATGTTGGACGAACAGTTGTATCTCAGTAAGAGTCGAAAGGCAAAGAAGAAGTTATCATAGAAGAGCATAATCTCATGGGAAGACTCATTAGGAAGTGTCTATGTAACTTGCATACCCGTATTCTTACTTGATAAAAACATGTAAACCAAAGTTCCTTCACCACCTTAATATTGCGCCAGAATTTAAAGCAGAGTGTTCCTCATGGGTCAGTTGATAGTTGAAGGCATGGAGATCGTTAAATATATCCAGCTGGCGAGGTTCCAATAGACATTTGGGGGTCAAACTTATTTTCACTGGAATACGAAGCTGTTGCGGTTCATGTTGTTTTTGACCGCTACGAAGAGGTCAGCATCAAGAATGCAGAGAGCATACACAGAGGAAAATATGTCCAGGATCTATTATGAGTATTAAGGCCTACTTAAAGGAGCAGAGGATTCCCATTTTGTGAAAGGAATTGCCGCCCACTGGAGAGAATAATGTCTTAAGACGGAATTTTCTTCAACTTTAGAAGAAATAAATCATATCGAATGTCAAGACTATCTGATTGGTAACGAGAGGGAATTTCTCGCTATGCAATGCATTGGTGATGTACTGCATGTAACCCTGTCCCTTTATCATTCTGTCCCCACGAGGACGCATATATATATATATATATATATATATATATATATATATATATATATATATATATATATATATATATATTCATATATATATATATATATATATATATATATATATATATATATATATATATATATATATATATATATATATATATATATATATACATATATATATATATATATATATATATATATATATATATATATATATATATATATATATATATATATATATATATATATATATATATATATATATATATATATATATATATATATATATATATATATATATATATATATATATATATATATATATATATATATATATATATATATATATATATATATATATATATGGCTCCATTTCCCCTTGTAACGGGGATGACCGAGCCAAGAAACACGCATTCACCACGATCCACACATACCTTAGATATTCCTCTTAGCTCCTTGAGGATAAAGGGTCGTCACATTTCTCCCGTACCACCCTGTTTGGGTCATCCACAAAATAGACGGGCAAGGATAATCTACACTGATGCCCGAGAACCTCAGCTGGTTTACCCCCACTGCTGGCTAGTACAGTGGTAACGCGCTGGCTTCGCATTCACGAGGTCGAAAGATCGGTTCCCGTCCAAGACCGAGAGTTTAAGCTGTTTACTGGCAGGTACTGCTGTGGTTGGGCACCACAGTGGGGGGTTGGGGCTTGCCCCGGCTGACGAATACCCATTGTATAATGAAATGGAAATAAAGGTTTATTATTATTATTATTATTATTATTATTATTATTATTATATCTTCATCACATGACAACTCCCCTCACACCCGTCTATCCCAGTTTGCTGATTTAGCAGGTGCGAGATATCACTTTGGCCTGTGTCACCTATACACAAGTTTCCTCCACTCATTCATATCTCTTGCACGCTCTCTTCCCTGCTCCACTGACAATCCACATATATCCAGAGCCCTTTTCCCGCCATCAATCCATCTCCTTCTAGGTCTTCCTCTTAGCCTAACTCCAGTCCAGCGTTTCTCAACCGGTGCGCCCTGAAAGGTAGCCAGGTGTGCCCCAAGTTAATGAAAAAGTAATTTATGATTTTTTTTATATAAAAAAATCTGTATCTTTAACGGATAGGCACTTAGCTCTCATATCTGAGTCAAGTCTACGTCGCTTGATATTCTAAACTGGATGCTCATTCCCTTAATCTCTAAAACGGAATGGATAATTCTTTCCATTTTCCCTTCTTCAAGGGATTTAAATCAGTCGTTATCTTGCTCTGTCTTTCTCTCATGAATGGTTGATATAAAATCCTAGAACAACCCGTCCTAAAGCATGTGGGAAGCAGCTATAATAACATTTGAGTACAGGAATCAGCGGTAATCCTTTGACTAAAGTGCTGCCAGAAACATCTTAAAAATCGAACATAAAGAGATGCCCATTCATCAATTTTGGATTTCCATCAAAGAAAATCCTTCAATAGCTCGTGAAGCACTGAATTATATTATTGCAGTTCTCCACATCATACCTCTGTGAATTAGAATTTTCTGCATATATCAACATTAAATGTAAAAACAGATAAAATTTTAGATGTATTAATGAGGAAATGAGAGTATGCTAATCAAATATATGGCCTGATATTATAAACTGCCAAGCACACCAAGAACAGGTCTCACACATGCATACTTGATAGAATATATTCTGATGTCTTAATAGTGCATGCTTATTTCAAGAGCTTTACTTTAAATTTTACTGTTTTGCAATTTTATGGACACTTTTATTTTATTGATATGTTAAGTGCGCCTCAGAGATTTAATTACTCTACATGTGCGCCCTGATTTAAAAAAGGTTGAGAAACACTTCTCCAGCCACTTCTGCGCTCCACACTCTCTTTGCTATTCTTTCCTCACTCAACCTTTCCATGTGTCCAAACCAACTCAACACTGACCTATCCTATACGACGTGCTTCATACAACACCCGTTCTCTGCCTGATTTCATTTCTGACTCTATCTATTCTAGATATAAAAGTCATACTACTCAAATAACTCATCTCCAATGGCTCTTTCCGTAATCACAATTAGGTAATTATTTTCAATTTGTTTTATTGTCCTCTCTTGCATTTTATTTCTCTGTTCCATGCAATGCTGTCGGCACAATTACTCCATATAATTCTGATATGCCAGTAATTATCTATCAGTCTACCTACATAAATACATGCAAGATATACAGTGCATATTTAAAGCGCATTTTGTAAAAAAATTGATGTATGATTTTATTTTTTTATAAAGGCCCCTGACTGAGCATAG
>JAXCGZ010002363.1:0-35000 GCA_037179515.1 Halocaridina rubra | reverse complement strand
ATATATATATATTAAATAAACTGAAATAAATGCATTCATAACAGCCACGTGTAATGAATCATTATTTTCGTATGCCTCTGTAAAAAATTTGATCCAGTCGCACAAGTCAAAACGATTTGAAAAATCCAGGATGAAAACATAAACTACACAGCATCAACTTTTGTAGAGTTTTGGTAGCTTTCCTGGGGAGGAAAGCTACCCATCTCTATTAAAACTATAGATTGAGATAGCATTAGCTACCTCCTCGCTTAGCGAATTCCAATTATCAACTACTCTTACCTTGAAAAAGTATTTCTTTACATCCTGCAAAGAAGTTTTCTTACGAAGCTTCAAACTATGACCTCTAGTTCTAGAGCCAGCCATATCAAAATATCGATCCCTATCCACTCTATTATAACCATGAAGAAATTTAAAGACTGTCACCATATTCCCCCTCAATCTTCTAGCTTCGAGTGATGGTAAGTCTAATTCCCTCAGCCTCTCATCATAACTGAGATTGCGTATTTCTGGCACCAGTTTCGTGGCATGTCTTTGAACTTTTTCAAGCTTAGCTATGTGCTTTTTCAAGTGCGGATTCCAAATGGGGGCTGCATATTCGAGTTTTGGCCTCACATAAGTTACATTAATATTTCTGAACATTTCCTTGTCCATGTGCCTAAAGGCTACCCTTACATTTGATATAGAACCATATGCTGCCCTTACTATGCCATTTATATGTATTTCTGGAGACAAATCTGCCAGTATGTTTACTCCTAGATCTCTCTCATTTTCTGTCTCTTGAAGTTGAACTCCAGCCACCGAGTAGTCAAGTTTGGGCCTTCTTGCACTTGTACCCATTCTCATTACCATACATTTTGAAGTATTGAATTTCATTGGACACTTTTCTGACCATTCATGCAAACTATTTAGATCTTCCTGAAGTTCTCTACCATTATTCTTGCTTCCTACTTTTTTCACAATCTTCCCATCATCTGCAAACATATTCATGAATGAATTTACAGACTCTGGCAGGTCATTTATATATACAAGGAACAAAAGTGGCCCTAAAACTGAACCCTGTGGAACTCCACTACTAACTCCTCTCCATTCAGACACTGAGTGTCTTACTCTAACCCTCTGTTCCCTTCCTTCTAAGTAAGTTTTTATCCATTCCAAGACATTTCCACCTATTCTAGCCATTGCTTGCAGCATCCTAATAAGTCTCCCATGTGGAACAGTGTCAAACGCTTTCTGAAAGTCTAGGAATATGCAATCTGCCCAGCCCTCTCTTTCCTGTAAGATTTGGCTTACCTCATCATAAAATTGTAATAAGTTGGTTACTGTTGATCTACCTTCTCTGAAACCATGCTGTCTCACTGATAAAAAGTTGAAGGATTCCAAGTGAATAGAGATATGTTTCCTTAGTAGTTTCTCCATAACTTTGCAAACTATGCTGGTCAAGGAAACTGGTCTATAGTTCAGAGCCGTATCCCTCCTTCCCTTTTTGAAGAAAGGTATCACGTTTGCTTGTTTCCAGCATCTTGGAATCTCCCCTGACTCCAGTGACTTTTTAAATATGATACTTAGTGCCACTGATATTGAGTTTGCACATTTTTTAAGCACATGAGGGGATATGTCATCAGGACCTGTAGCTTTATGAACATTTAACCCAATTAGCGCTTTGCAAACCTCTGTGGCTGTAAGGTTGATGTTCTCTAATACTGGCCCTTGAGCTTCTATCTCTGCAATCTGAGGGGGTGGGGTATTTTCTTATGTGAATACTGACTGAAACTCCTTGTTCAATTCTTTGCAGATCTCTTCATCCATCTCAGTGATGCTTCCATCCGCTCTCTTAAGCCTTAAAACCTGTTCTTTTACCTTCAGTTTTTCTCTGATAAAGCTGTGGAAAAGCTTGGGATTTTCTTTAGCCTTCCTGGTGGTGTCCCTCTCATAGTCTCTCTCTGCCTCTCTTCTTTTACTTAGGTAATAATATCTTGCTCTTTTGTAGGTTTGCCAGGCATTTATGTTTTTTCTCCTCCTGTACTTTTTCCAGCATTTGTCTCTCCACTCCTTAGCTCTTTTACACTCATTTTCGAACCATTTCTCTCTGGCATGAATTACACCTACTTTGGTGACAGGTATGCAGCAATCTACTATCTTCCCATATTTCTCACAAAAGAAGTCATACATTTCTTGTACAGATTTGTTGTAAAATAAGGTTTTCCAGACGATATCTGCAAAAAGCTCATTCATTTTGATGTAATCTCCTTTCGGATAGTTCCTCCTCATGTCCTCAGTGCCTCTACTCTCAGGCAGAATATCTTTAATGATATACTCCATCAACAACACACAATGGTCACTCTTTCCAATTGGTGGTTCATACTCAATTTTTTCAATATCCAACACATTATCTGTGAATACTAGATCAAGTAGTGATGGCTCATCCCCACCCCTGGCCCTCGTTTGTTCTGTTACATGTTGGTGTAGGAAATTCCCTTGTACGCAATCTAGGAATCTTGCCCCGAATGAGTCCTCACCACTGCGTGGGTCAAGATTTATCCAATCTATCTCTTTATGATTAAAATCTCTCATAATCAAAATCCTACATTTTCTCACCTGTGCCATGTTAACAACTGAATTTATGACTTCAATAGTACCTATATGACTTTCCTCATAAACTTCAAGCCTATTTTGGTTCCTTGGTGGGTTATATGCAACAGTTATCATAATGCTCTCTGACATAGTATTTATGCGAGCAATAAGAAATTCCTTGAACTCACTTTCTATAATAGCCAAGTTTATTTCTTCAACTTGAATCCTTTCACTTATGAGCAGTGCTATCCCTCCACCAGTCCTCTCAGATCTTTCAACCCTTAATATTTTGAAGCCCTTAGGAAAAACTGTGACACTGTTTATGTCCTCACTCAACTTAGTCTCTGTAATTGCTACTATATCAGCCTTACTGTTGTGAATCCTATCTTTTAATTCTACTGCCTTACCAGCTAATCCATCAGCATTTATGTATAACAGTCTTAATGATTGTTATACACAATGTATATATGTATGTATGTATGTATGTGATTACCTAATTGTGATTACCTAATTGTGTTTACGGGAAAGAGCCCAAGGCTCGTATCTTCCCGTCTCCTGATCGGTTCCATTTTATACTTAGTGATACTTATCATACCTGTCCTTAAAACTATGGATTGAGATAGCATTAACTACCTCCTCGCTTAGCGAATTCCAATTATCAACTACTCTTACACTGAAAAAGTATTTCCTTACATCCTGCAAAGAAGTTTTCTTACGAAGCTTCAAACTATGACCTCTAGTTCTAGAGCCAGCCATATCAAAATATCGATCCCTTTCCACTCTATCATAACCATGAAGGAATTTAAAGACTGTCACCATATCCCAACACACTCTTCTAGCTTCGAGTGATGGTAAGTCTAATTCCCTCAGCCTCTCATCATAACTGAGATTGCGTATTTCTGGCACCAGTTTCGTGGCATGTCTTTGGACTTTTTCAAGCTTAGCTATGTGCTTTTTCAAGTGCGGATTCCAAAAGGGGGCTGCATATTCGAGTTTTGGCCTCACATAGGTTACATAAAAATTTCTGAACATTTCCTTGTTAATGTGCCTGAAGGCTACCCTTACATTTGATAAGAATGCATATGCTGCCCTTACTATGCCATTTATATGTATTTTTGGAGACAAATCTGCCAGTATGTTTACTCCTAGATCTCTCTCATTTTCTGTCTCTTGAAGTTGTACTCCAGCCACTGAGTAGTCAAGCTTGGGCCTTCTTGCACTTGTACCCATTCTCATTACCTTACATTTTGAAGTATTGAATTTCATTAGCCACTTTTCTGACCACTCCTGCAGATTATTTAGATCCTCCTGAAGTTCTCTACCATTGTTCTCGTTTTTTACTTTCTTCACAATCTTTGCATCATCTGCAAACATATTCATGAATGAATTTACAGACTCTGGTAGGTCATTTACATATACAAGGGACAAAAGTGGCCCTAAAACTGAACCCTGTGGAACTCCACTACTAACTCTTCTCCATTCAGACACTGAGTGTCTTACTCTAACCCTCTGTTCCCTTCCTTCTAAGTAAGTTTTTATCCATTCCAAGACATTTCCACCTATTCTAGCCATTGAGTGCAGCTTCCTAATAAGTCTCCCATGTGGAACAGTGTCAAACGCTTTCTGGAAGTCTAGGAATATGCAATCTGCCCAGCCCTCTCTTTCCTGTAAGATTTGGCTTACCTCATCATAAAATTCTAATAAGTTTGTTACTGTTGATCTACCTTCTCTGAAGCCATGTTGCCTCACTGACAAAAAGTTGAAGGATTCCAAGTGAAGAGAGATATGTTTCCTTAGTAGTTTCTCCATAACTTTGCAAACTATGCTGGTCAAGGAAACTGGTCTATAGTTCAGAGCCGTATCCCTCCTTCCCTTTTTGAAGATAGGTATCACATTTTCTTGTTTCCAGCATCTTGGAATCTCCCCCGACTCCAGTGACTCCTTAAATATGATACTTAGTGCCACTGATATTGTGTTTGCGCATTTTTTAAGCACATGAGGGGATATGTCATCAGGACCTGTAGCTTTATGAACATCTAAATCCATCAGCGCTTTGCATACCTCTGTGGCTGTAAGGTTGATGTTCTCTAATTCCGGCCCTTGAGCTTCTATCACTGCAATCTGAGGGGGTGGGGTATTTTCTACTGTAAATACTGACTGAAACTCCTTGTTCAATTCTTTGCAGATCTCTTCATCTGTCTCAGTGATGCTTCCATCCACTCTCTCTAACCTTAAAACCTGTTCTTTTACCTTCAGTTTTCCTCTGATAAAGCTGTGGAAAAGCTTGGGATTTTCTTTAGCCTTCCTGGTGATGTCCCTCTCATAGTCTCTCTCTGCCTCTCTCCTTTTACTTAGGTAGTCATTTCTTGCTCTTTTGTAGGTTTGCCAGGCATTTATGTTTTTTCTCCTCCTATACCTTTTCCAGCATTTGTCTCTCCATTCCTTAGCTCTTTTACACCCATTATCGAACCATTTCTCTCTGGCATGAATTACACCTACTTTGGTGACAGGTATGCAGCAATCTACTATCTTCCCATATTTCTCACAAAAGATGTCATACATTTCTTGTACAGATTTGTTGTAAAATAAGGTTCTCCAGTCAATAACTGCAAAAAGCTCATCCATTTTGGTGTAATCTCCTTTCCGATAGTTCCTCCTCATGTCCTCAGTGCCTCTACTTTCAGAAAGAATATCTTCAATGATATTTTCCATCAACAACACACAGTGGTCACTCTTTCCAATTGGTGGTTCATACTCAATTTTTTCAATATCCAACACATTATCTGTGAACACTAGATCAAGTAGTGATGGCTCATCCCCACCCCTGGCCCTTGTTGGTTCCATTACATGTTGGTGTAGGAAATTTCCTTGTACGCAATCTAGGAATCTTGCCCCGAATGAGTCCTCACCACTGTGTGGGTCAAGATTTATCCAATCTATCTCTTTATGATTAAAGTCTCCCATAATCAAAATCCTACATTTTTTTTTCCCGTGCCATGTTAACAACTGAGTTTATGACTTCAATAGTACCTATATGACATTCCTCATAAACTTCAAGCCTATTTTGGTTCCTTGGTGGGTTGTATACAACAGTTATTATAATGCTCTCTGACCCAGTATTTATGCGAGCAACAAGAAATTCCTTGAACTCACTTTCTATAGCCAAGTTTATTTCTTCGACTTGAATCCTTTCACTTATGAGCAGTGCTATCCCTCCACCAGTCCTCTCAGATCTTTCAACCCTTAGTATTCTGAAGCCCTTAGGAAAAACTGTGACACTGTTTATGTCCTCACTCAACTTAGTCTCTGTAATTGCTACTATATCTGCCTTACTGTTGTGAATCCTATCTTTTAATTCTACTGCCTTACCAGCTAATCCATCAGCATTTGTGTATAACAATCTTAATGAGGCCCCATCCCCTGATCTTCTGTCATTATCTTCTTTATCTCCCCTTTGTCTGGAAGAACTCTGTAATGAAAATTTTTCTTCTCTTCTTCATTTCTTTCATCTTTTAACCTTCTTGCCTCTTGCAACAAGTTTTTTATCTTTCCCATCTCTTCCTGTGTTCTGTATTGTCTAATGAACACTTCTTTGAATTCTTGAAGGTCTTTTAGACTTTTTTTTCTCAACAATATTTCCCTACATGTTTCCCCTCTCTCAAAGGTTACTTTTGTTGGTCTCGGCTTTCCTTCCTTCGAATATTTACCTAGTTGGTGTATGTTTACAATATCCTCAGGACCACATACTATTCCAAGCTTTCTTATCAGGTCTACAACCCTAGCTTTATTTTCTTCAAGTCTCCCCTGCCATGTTGGCTCCTGGGATTCGCTTATGCCTGAGATTACCACTGTCTTCTCCTTATCAAGTGCCTGTCTGATGAGTGGGTTTTCCCTTTCCATCACAACGTCTTTCATTTTTTCGATTACTGTCTCTTTATAGTCAACTGTTTGTATGTTTTCCAGTGCCACCACCTTTACAGCCTCTTTTACTGCCACATTCCCTTTTAGTGCATCAGCAAAGGAAGTTTTCATGGCATCATTTTCCATATTCAGCTCCTGGAACTCTTTTCTGAACTGTTCAATGTTTTCCTTAATCTGGACATTCCAAGCAGCAATCTCGTCTCTCTCAGAAGAGAGCAGTGAACTAACATCTAATTCCTTTAGGTTGTCATTCAGCTGTTTGTTTTTATCTTCTTGTTTAGAAATTCTAGATTCTAGTTGACTCTTTTGTATGTATGTATGTATGTATGTATGTATGTATGTATGTATGTATGTATGTATGTATGTATGTATGTATGTATGTATGTAGTGATTACCTAATTGTGTTTACGGGAAAGAGCCCAAAGCTCGTATCTTCCCGTCTCCTGATCGGTTCCATTTTAGACTTAGTGATACTTATCATACCTGTCCTTAAAACTATGGATTGAGATACCATTAACTACCTCCTCGCTTAGCCAATTCCAATTATCAACTACTCTTACACTGAAAAAGTATTTCCTTACATCCTGCAAGGAAGTTTTCTTACGAAGCTTCACACTATGACCTCTAGTTCTAGAGCCAGCCATATCAAAATATCGATCCCTATCCACTCTATCATAACCATGAAGGAATTTAAAGACTGTCACCATATCCCCCCTCACTCTTCTAGCTTCCAGTGATGGTAAGTCTAATTCCCTCAGCCTCTCATCATAACTGAGATTGCGTATTTCTGGCACCAGTTTCGTGGTATGTCTTTGAACTTTTTCAAGCTTAGCTATGTGCTTTTTCAAGTGCGGATTCCAAAAGGGGGCTGCATATTCGAGTTTTGGCCTCACATAGGTTACATAAATATTTCTGAACATTTCCTTGTCCATGTGCCTGAAGGCTACCCTTACATTTGATAAGAATGCATATGCTGCTCTTACCATGCCATTTATATGTATTTCTGGAGACAAATCTGCCAGTATGTTTACTCCTAGATCTCTCTCATTTTCTGTCTCTTGAAGTTGTACTCCAGCCACCGAGTAGTCAAGCTTGGGCCTTCTTGCACTTGTACCCATTCTCATTACCTTACATTTTGAAGTATTGAATTTCATTAGCCACTTTTCTGACCACTCCTGCAGATTATTTAGATCCTCCTGAAGTTCTCTACCATTGTTTTCGTTTTTTTCTTTCTTCACAATCTTTGCATCATCTGCAAACATATTCATGAATGAATTTACAGACTCTGGTAGGTCATTTACATATACAAGGAACAAAAGTGGCCCTAAAACTGAACCCTGTGGAACTCCACTACTAACTCTTCTCCATTCAGACACTGAGTGTCTTACTCTAACCCTCTGTTCCCTTCCTTCTAAGTAAGTTTTTATCCATTCCAAAACATATCCACCTATTCTAGCCATTGATTGCAGCTTCCTAATAAGTCTCCCATGTGGAACAGTGTCAAACGCTTTCTGGAAGTCTAGGAATATGCAATCTGCCCAGCCCTCTCTTTCCTGTAAGATTTGGCTTACCTCATCATAAAATTCTAATAAGTTTGTTACTGTTGATCTACCTTCTCTGAATCCATGTTGCCTCACTGAGAAAAAGTTGAAGGATTCCAAGTGAAGAGAGATATGTTTCCTTAGTAGTTTCTCCATAACTTTGCAAACTATGCTGGTCAAGGAAACTGGTCTATAGTTCAGAGCCGTATCCCTCCTTCCCTTTTTGAAGATAGGTATGTATGTATGAGTGTATGTATATAAAGATGATTGAAAGTATAATGAAACCTACTATATACTGCAGATATGTAGATGATATATTTGTAAGTGTTAGCAGCCTTGACGAGCTCATGGAATTTCGAAATCACCTTACAAATTAGTCCATATCAAATTGTCGCTACGGACTTAACATAGAATGTGTACCCCCGTTCATAGATGTACTTCCCAAACAAGAAAGGAGAAAAAAAATACTCTACTGAAGTCTACAACAAGGAAACAGACTTAGAAATATGTCTGAATCCAAAAAATGATTGCACTGAACGTTACTGTTCAGATTAGCAAAAAGTACATTTAGAATTAGAAAGAGTATCACAGGTTTTTATATATAATGGATACCCCAGTAAAGAAGTAGATGCTTAAATAAAAAAAAACACTTACGTCAGTGGCAGCACAAAAATAAGGAGCCAACACCATCAACAGAAACTAGTAACAAACAAAATATAAAGTTGTACTATAAAGGTATAATGAACAATAATTACAATAAAGAATAAAGAAATATGAAAGATATAATAAGAAGAACTGTTAAGAGTGTTGCTCAAAGAAAAGTTGAGCTACACAGTTACTACAAAACAAAGAAAAATTTACTACAAAACAAAGAAAAACCATGTTGTTTATCAATATACAAATGCCCCCAAGAAGACTGCAGTCTTCGATCTTCATATACTGGAATGACAACTACCGAACCAACCAGAAGATTAACCTGCCACTTGCAAGAAGGAGCACCTCATTACCATAGGATTGCAGAACTTAAGACCTCCATTACACAAAAAAGTTGGAAGAAAAATAAACAAATTATCTCCTTCCATGAATGTGCAGGCACCAAACTATAACACTGCTTACTCTGAAGGTAAGTGATGGTGAGCAGATGCAGTGATGCTTGAAGTCTCCAAAGAAGAGCCTTGAAAGCTTCATGGTAGTGATAATGAATAGTTCTGGTGAATATAGGGCAATGATGGATATTAAAAATCATCTACAAACTCCATCCATTGCAATGTAATCGATCATTTTAATAATGTATTAAGTTATAAGAAACGTCAAGACTTCAAAATTCTCTAACTTACTATGGCAATTCGATAAAAAGTAATCTACACAAAAGTGAATAAAAACAAGACATTCCTTTGCCATCAAGTAAGAGATACTTGAATGCACAAGTAACAGTTAAATAACTCCATCCATACTAAAATTGTCACCCCTAGCAGATCTCGCATAGTTATATATTACAAACAATCAGAGAGCTTTGATATTGAAATAGCTTGGGTGCCAGCTAGGACCGGGGGCGCTGAGCTTATTATGGCCCATGACAGACAATCTGAGAGACACATAACTACCTATATACAAATGGGCATATATGCAAACACACTACAGGGTATGCATACCTAGAAATAGACCCAAATAAAAAGGCAGAAAACAATTTTACATGTTGTTGAAATGATATAACAGACTGAATATTCTCCTATATTTCAGCCTTAATATGAATTACGGTTTTTGAATACAAGCCAGACACAAACGCAATTTGATCACAAAGTCGTAAATTTCAATCCTGAAGGACGCTACACTTACAATAAAGACCAAAGAATTTAATAAATACTATATCATTCGCCATGAGAGAGAGAGAGAGAGAGAGAGAGAGAGAGAGAGAGAGAGAGAGAGAGAGAGAGAGAGAGAGAGAGAGAGAGAGAGAGAGAGAGAGAGGTAATGAATGACAGTTTTCTTAAATGATGATGAGAAAACGTCTAGCACTCATAACTTCTCCAACCATTACAACTGACATTTTCCGATGAAGGTAAGCACACATACATACACCCACACACACACACACACACACGTCTACCTATCTATCTATCTATCTATCTATGTATCTATCTATCTATCTATCTGACGCGTAGATATTTATATCTGTTTATAGGAACTATTTTTTTACACTTTAGGCCAAGGCTCAAGTGTGCAGGTGAAAGATAGGCGATGACGAGTAACACTTAGTTTATTGGGAAGCTAATTTTTTTTTTTTTGGAGTGTGATACCGGGACCGGCAAAAAACTGCCCTCCTCAATAAAGGCTCGTGTACGAAGAAAACATGAAGACGGAGGAAATAATAAAAAGGTTATGGACAAGGCAGAGATAAGGTAATGATACACAAAAGAAAAGGACAGACTGAGATAATAGTCAAACTACTGAGGACTTAGAGATATGGCAGGATTAGGCCTTGAGATGATGATAGATCCGCTTTTGAGGGAAGATAAGTTATAAAAATTAGTAGAGGCTGATGGAATAAGAGAGCTACAGAGTCTGGAAGTAGATGGGAAGAAGCAGTCACTGCACCAATCAATCCGTGAGATACAAATATCCACACAGTACCTGTGAGACAAGGCTGCTTGGTGAGTGTTATGCGGCCTCGGCAGTTGGGGAGGGATGCAACTCACCAACTCATCATAGCAGTGATGAAAGAAGCAGGGATAGAAAAGAGAAAGGAATAATATCTTACATTGAAGAGAAAAAAAATCCAGATTAGAAGTAAGAGAAGGGTCATGAATGAGTCTGACTGTCTTAGATATAATCCTATCAAGGAGAAAAGTATAAGAAGAAGCATCCCAGATGTGCAAGCAGTATTCTAAGCAGGGATGAATAAGACCTTTATAGATTTTAAGTAACTGTATGTAAAGACTTAAAGCAATGATGAAAACGAAACAAAACCCCCAGTTTTTTGGATGCAGGATTTAGAAATTTGGATTATGTGATTACTCCAAGATAAGTTAGAGGCTATATGGATTCCAAAATGTTGATAGAATTAAGAGGGTAAATTTCATTAGCTTTGAAGACAGTGAGGCTTTCAGGAGAAGATAAAGAGATAGCCAGAAATTCTCTTGGAGGCATTAAATTTAACTAAATTTTGGGTGCCCAACTCACATAACCTCCGAAAATCGGAGGTTAGAGTAGAAGGAAGTGTTATGAGACTAATTACGAATAGCGGTTGAAGGTTGTGAAGAAAAGGCGCAGGAAAAATGAAGGTTAGAATCGTCGGCAGAAGCAAAGAAGAGAGGAAGATAGGGACTGAAGAAAATAATTGATGAAGAGAAGGAAGAGAGTAGTTGAAAGAACATTGCCCTGTGGAACACCACTGGCAACAGGGAATGGGCTAGATGTTGCACAGTCAGGAACCACAAATATAAAATGATTAGAGAGAAAACTGGATATCAGAGAACAAAGAGAAAGGGTAAAGCCATATGCAAGGAGCTTGGCCCGCAGAGCATTGTGCCAAACTCTGTCAAAAGCCTTAGAGATATCAAGGGCGACGACATGAGTAAGATAGGACAGGAGGTCACCAGTGGATCTTGCCTTGTGGAAGCCGTACTGGTGATTGGAGATAAGTGAGTTAGATTAAAACCATTTCAAAAAGTGAACATTGAGCAAAGTTTTAAATAACTTTAGCGATAGAAGAGGTTAGGGTAATAGGTCAGTAGTTTGAAGGAATAGAGAGGTCACCCTTCTTAGGAACAGGTTGCACTAGAGCATGCTTCCAAGATGAAGGTAAGATACTGGCTGAGAGAATGAGGCAAAAAAGATGGCAAAGCACAGAAGCCAGTTCATCTACAATCTCCTTAAGAACTTTGCTGGGATATCATCAGGATCAGATGCCCTGCTCGTCTGTAGCGAGAAAAGAACATTATGAACTTTGTGTGAAGAAAGGAGAAGTGAGGGCATAGTGTTAGAGAGGAGTAAAGATTGAGGGACAGGTGATCTGGAATCGTTTACAGAGGAGTTGGTAGAAAAAGGAGAGCCAAATAGAGTGGCTTTGTCAGTGGGAGGGCAAGCTATAGAGCCATCAGAATGAATGAGAGGGGGAAAACTTGAGTTACAGAAGTTTTTGGAGAGATTTTTGGCTAAGAACTAGAAGCATTTGTCAGTGGGAGAGGAGTTAAGGTCATCAACTTTCCTTCTTGTAAAGAAAGCCTTAGACCTTCAAATCTGAGCAGTACAGTGATTCCTAGCTAGAATAAAAGCAGAGAGAGTGAAATCAGGAGAGGCTTGGGTGCCTGATCCCTGGTCTGAATAGCCATGGAGCAGGCATGGTCAAACCAAAGAGTAGGGGTAGAATGAGTTTTCATAGAGGAGGGGATGTATGCCTCCATTCCCGAGGTTATGATCTTGGCAAGTTTTAGGGCTACCTTATGAGGGTTGCGAGAGCAAAAACAGTAGTCATCCCATGGGAAGTCAAAAAGGAAGATACACAAATCTTCATTTTGGGTACATTCAAAATGCCAAAGGTGGTGCTGAGTAGGAGGGATTGATGGAGGAGAAGCAAAAAAAGAAGAAATTGGGACCATAGAGTGGTCAGATTTACCTAGAAGGGATAGCACAGAATAAGAGTAGTTTGAAGGGTTAGAAGTAAGATATAAGTCAAGAATGTTGGCTGGATGTTCGTGTCGATTGGGAACACGAGTAGGATGTTTGATAATTTTCTCCAGATTGTGAGTAATAGAGAAAGCAAGGGCCTCACATCCTCCCACACCAGTGTGTGACGAATTAAGCCGCTCACTGTGGTGTACATTGAAGTCTCTAAATATAGAGAACTTCAGCAAAAAAGACAGCTATTCAAAGATAGGTGGAGTTTGGAGAACAGTAGCAGAAGCAAAGGAATTTAATAGTAGTGGAAAGATACATTTTCAGCCAGAGAACATCAAAGTCAGGAGATTCAAGGTCCATGAGCCTCGCAGTAGGAGTGTTAGTGTTGCAGTAGGCACAGACCACCTTTGGAATGAAAATGAGAATACACGTTATAGTGAGAGATTTGAAATGGGTCCGTGGAAGCAGATGGGCTTCAGAGAGAAGGAGGAAACTAGGGGGGGAAGTACCCAAGTACTGTTCCTCAGACGAAAGATTAGAGTTCAGGCCACAAATGTTAGAACATTGAAGAGTGAAAGAAGCATATCTATCAGGAGGTGCAAGGATAAGGGCAGAACCATGACTACCAACAGGCGTGTCTACCCTAACACCAGTAGTGGAGTCAACAAGATCCCTGGAGTTTTTGAACATCCCTCTATGCCGGGTACTGGGGGTTGTATTTCTCTAGTTCTCTTAAAGGTGCGTGACTGTACTCTGTGTGCCCTGGCATGTTGCCTGACCCATTCAAAACCTCGGGTCGTTCAAAACACATACAAAGGGGAGACGAGCATGGCTTGTGCTCATGCCTCCACCAATAAGATTCAAAAGTTCCAAAGTAAACTCCCACTCTGAGATATACCCCATAACATATGGTGTGGGTGGCTGATACAACAATGAAGGCTTTCCCGTGGATATTGTAGGCTTATTCTCAACAACAGAGAAAGCCACGTGAAAACTCCCTGCTTATACACGGGGCACCCTTGGGCTTGATCTATACATCACTCCCCAAGACCTACTACAGAAATATCTTTTTCTGGCGATATCTTTTTCTGGCGAAACATTAACTTACAACAGCAACAAAAAAGGATGGTTTCATCTACAGAGATAACATAGCTCATGTAAAATAACATAATATTAAGTCAAGCACATCTAAATACAGTATGAATTACAAGAGTTTATGTTACCAATACTAAAACTAGCTAACACATATAATTATAGGCCATAAGCAAGACATAATTAGCATTAACATTACCTTTTACTCTGTATTACATGTCAAAGTTACCCTATGCTCTTTAATACATACCAAAGCTACCTGAAAAGTTCATTCAATATTATCATCAAGGGTACACTCAATATATAAATCACATGATTTAAAAAAATATAAATAAAAACGAAGATATATCTATTTTAACATGTAATTATTCTAATAAAAGAATTTCAAGTAGCAGAAATAAAAATGTCTATTTAGTATTCATAAATACATTATGTGGTTATTAGTAAATGACAGAGTTAGTGTACTACAATAAAAAAAAATAAAACAGTTTCATTTAAAAGACAACTATTCAATGATACCCAATTAAAATAAAAATACTGTTTGTAAGTGACAATCATCCAAAAATACTCATCAATGATATACTGAAAATCATTACAGTACCAACTTAAAACACAAACGCTGTTTGTAAATGACTATTTTCCAATAATGTTCATTATGTATTGACCATCGAATCAAATGGACGGAAGCTGTACCTCTCATGGAAATTATGGCAAAAGCAATTAGTCATGCATTTCTCAGTGGATGGGTTTCAAGATTTGGTGTACCTCGTTATGTCATAACTGATAGAGGAGCCCAGTTTGAGTCAGAATTGTTCCAAGAACTATCCTTCTATGTAGGATTCCATCGCCTGCGAACTACAGCTTATCATCCTCAGGGTAATGGGATGGTAGAACGTTCCCATAGGACCTTGAAGACAGCCTTCATGGCCAGATGGCAAACATGGTTCAGTGCCCTGCCGGTTGTCCTCCTTAGTCTACATTGCATTTTTTTTAGCCTCCTGGATATTACAGTTGTAACGTGCTGGCCTCGCATTCCCGAGGTCGACGGAGAGCGCCTCGTCCAGGCAAGATAATATAAGCTGTTTACTGAGGAGGTTGCTGCTCTGACTGGTCACCACAGTGGGGGGGTTGGGGCCTGTGCCGGCTGGCGACCTCCTTATGGGTCCTCCATGACCTGTTCCACCCATTCGTTTATGGAGAATCTAAAACGTTGTATGCCAAACTCCTCAGGTTAGTCTCTTTTCACCTTAATGACTGGAAGACTACTACTAAGTCCTGTTGATTTATTTGTGAAACCTCCTGCCTCATCAAGTTCTACAGTAGACTTTATAAGAACCTTTGTTAAGTGCAAGAGAGAAATTGATTTTACTCATTTATCAGACTCTTCAACAATGCCAAGTGTTCCAGAAATCCCAAATGACTTATTTAGTGTACCTTAAGTTCGGGTTCGTATGGATCGTGTCAGAAAACCATTGGAAGCACCATATACAGGTCCTTTCCCAGTGATTGAAAGACATAATAAATATTTTAAGATACAATTTCCTTCAGGAGACACCGATAATGTATCTATAAATCGTTTAAAACCTGCCATTTTACCTGAAATACCATGTGTAAACCCTCAAAGGTCTCATATTATGTGTGTTCCTACACACAGTAGTGGTAATACACCTCAGGAATTATCACAACCCCCAGTTTTTCCCTCTCAGAAAACTGCAGTATCACGTTCTGGGAGGAGAGTTCGTTTTGCAGCTAGTCCGGATTTTTATGATTATACCTGAGATTCCGTCTCCATGGGATGATGTACTGTAATGAGGCGAGACATTGATAACGAGTTGACCGATTTGTTTACCTATATCTAAGACATTGTAGACGTCAAAGATTCCCTGTTTACTTATAATTTGCTTTATTTTGCTATTTCTTTGATTGATAATGTTAAGAATTTAATATTATTAATAGTTACATAATTTTATTTTTTATTGCCATCATTGCTGACAGCAAGGCCTTCATATATAAATATTCAGAAATTTCATAATTTTAAGTAGCCAATTGTTAGGCTAAATAAATAATAAAAAAAAACTGCAGATTCTAATTAGCCAAACAAAATCGTTGTTGGTGGGCCTTTACAAAGTCACTGGGATCTGGGTAGATTCCAAAATGCTGAAAACAACTGTCAAGTAAACATGATACCTATCTTCAAAAAGAGAAGTAGATGCACAACTCTAAACTATAGCTTTGTTTCGTTGACCAGCATAGTTTGCAAAGTTATTCAGAAACTATAAAGAAAACATATCTCTACACTTGGAGTACTTCAATACTTTGTCAGAGAGACAACATGGCTTTAGAGAAGGAAGATATAAACTGACACACTTATCAGAATTTTATGATGAGGTAAGCCAGATTTTACAAGAAAGAGAGGGTTGGGTATATTGCATATTATTAGATTTTCAGAAGGAATTTATTACGGTTCTACATGGGAGACTTATCAAGAAGCTGCAAATAATGACAAAAATAGGTGGAAATGTCATGGAACAGTTTCTGACTGGAGAAAGGTTAGCAGTGGGTTCCACAGGGTTCAGTTTTATGGCCAATTTTGTTCCTTCCTTGTATATGTAAATAGCTTACCGGAGTCTGTACATGCAATTTTGAATATGTGTGCAGATGATGCAAAGATTGTGAAGAAAATAAAAGGCGAGAACAATGGTAGAGAACTTCAGGAAGACATAAATAGTCTGCATGAGTGCTCAGAAAAGTACCTAATGAATTTCAACGCTTCAAAATGTAAGATGATTATAATGGGTACAACAAGTGCAAGAAGGCTCAAATTAAGTTACTCTATAGGATGTGCAGAACTTCAAGAACAGAGAATGAAAGTGATCTAGCAGTAAATGTATTTGTAGATTTGTCTCTAAAAATGCATAAAAATTACATAGTAAGGGCTGCATATGCGTTTTTTTTTTTTTTTGGTAGCAATTGTAAGAGCGGCCTTCAGACAGATGGGCAAGGAAATGTTCAAATGTATATATATATATATATATATATATATATATATATATATATATATATATATATATATATATATATATATATATATATATATATATAGGTTCCGGTTTTACGTCACGGACTCCCTTATCAACCAAGGGCTAGGACGGTTGCCTTCTTGCGAAGGACTTGTTTTGGCAGATGTAATCCTTACGCTGAGTGCATGCCTTTGCTAACCTCAGACCGTGGCGGGGCGCGAACCCTCGACCTGACGCCTCAGAGTCGGAGACGCTACCAACTGAGCCACGGCGACTACATATATATATATATATATATATAATACATATATATACATATATATATATATATATATATATATATATATATATCATATATATATATATATATATATATATATATATATATATATATATATATATATATATATATATATATATATATATATATATATATATATATATATATATATATAATGTGAAAGATTATTGATAATTTATTCAGCTCACAGACAATATTTTTAATGTTGCAGCCGACTCTTTCCCCCAAGAGATTAGAGATTTTGTAATTAACAACATGTGATAAATTCCTTTAAGGAATGACAATTAGATGGGTATCTCGGAGAAAGAAATTACGCGATGTTGACAGGGAGAGAGAGAGGGAGAGAGAGAGAGAGAGAGAGAGAGGAGAGAGAGAGAGAGAGAGAGAGAGAGAGAGAGAGAGAGAGAGAGAGAGAGAGAGAGAGGGGTATAGCAGTTGCTTGTGGAAAATATGGAGCTAATAATACCTAGTCACATGGCATACGATAGTAATATATATCAACTTCATATGCATATATATATATTTGGCCAGGGCATAAATAATTTTGCGTTATTATTTTAGGCTACGAAATACCTTGCACAAGAGGGTACAAAAAGAGCCTACTCTAGCAAGTTGATCAGTCATCATCAAAAACTCTATTTATGAAGTTTTTAAAGCTTTGAGACATACTCAACATACCATATATATATATATATATATATATATATATATATATATATATATATATATATATATATATATATATATATATATATATATATATATATATATATATATTTATATGTATATATATATATATATATATATATATATATATATATATATATATATATATATATATATATATATATATATATATATATATATATATATATTTATATATATATATATATATATATATATATATATATATATATATATATATATATATATATATATTTTTTTTTTTTTTTAAGAGTGTGACAACGGGACAGGCAGAAACTGCCCTCATCAACAAAGGCCCGGGCACGAGAAAATTCCAAGACGAAGGAAAAGAAAAAGGTTAAGGGCAAGGCAGAGATGAGGTAATGTCACAGAAAGGAAAACGACAGACAGAAAAAACAGTCAAAGAAAAGAGGACCCAGAGATATGGAGGACTAGGCTCTGAGATGACGATAGATCTGCTTTTGAAGGATGAAAGGTCATAAGAATTAGGAAACACAGAAGGAGGAAGAGAGTTCCAGAGTCTGGAGGTAGATGGGAAGAAGCAGTCGCTGCACCGACCAATCCGCGAGCTACAAATCTCCACACAGTACCTTTGAGATGAGGCCGCTTGGCGAGTGTTACGCGGCCTCGGCAGTGGAGGAGGGGTGCAACTCGCCAACTCATCAGAGCAGCGATGGAAGTAGTAGCGATAGGAAAGCAAAAGGGAAGATACCTTACGGCGAAGAGAGAGAGAATCCAGGTTGAAAGGAAGAGAAGGATCATTAATGAGTCTGACTGCCTTAGATTCAACCCTATCAAGAAGATAAGTAAAGGAAGAAGCACCCCAGATGTGTTAGCAGTATTCTAAGCAGGGGCGGATAAGACCTTTGTAACTTTTAAGTAACTGCAATGAGGAAAAGTAATAACGAAAACGAAACAAAACCCCCAAATTTTTGGATGAAGATTTAGAAATTTGGATTATGTGATTCCTCCAAGACAAGTTAGAGGCTATATGGATTCCTAATATATTGATAGAGTTAAGAGGGTAAATTTCATTAGTTTCGAAGACAATAGGGTTATCAGGAGGAGAAGAAGATAAAGAGATAGCCAGAAACTGTGTCTTGGAGGCATTGAATTTAACAAAATTTTGAGTGCCCCATTCAGATACTCTCTGCAAATCGGAGTTAAGAGTAGAAGAAAGAGTGATACGAGATTGATTACGAGTAACAGATGAAGGTTGTGAAGAAAAGGCAGAGGAAAAGTGAAGGGTAGAATCATCGGCAAAGGCATGAAGAAGAGAGGAAGATGGGGATTGTAGAAGATCATTGATGAAGAGAAGGAAGAGAGTAGGTGAAAGAACAGAGCCCTGTGGAACACCACTGGAAACAGAGAAAGGGCTAGATGTCGCGCCATCAACAACTACAGATATAGAATGGTCAGTAAGAAAACTGGAAATCAGAGAACAGAAAGAAGGGGTAAAGCCATAGGCAGGGAGTTTGGCCAACAGAGCCTTGTGCCAGACTCTGTCAAAAGCCTTAAAGATATCAAGGGCGACGACAAAGGATTCCCCATAGTTCCTCAGAGAAGATGACCATACATGAGTAAGATAGGACAGGAGATCACCAGTGGATCTTGCCTTGCGGAAGCCGTACTGGTGATCGGAGATAAGTGAGTTAGATTCAAGGCATTTCAAGAAGTGAGCATTGAGCAGAGTTTCGAAAACTTTAGCAATAGAGGAGGTTAGAGCAATAGGTCGGTAGTTAGAAGGAATAGAGCGGTCACCCTTCTTAGGAACAGGTTGAACTAGAGCATGCTTCCAAGATGAAGGATAGATACTGGTTGACAGAATGAGCCGAAAAAGACGGCAAAGCACGGCAGCCAGTTCATCTGCAAACTCCTTAAGGAACCTTGCAGGGATACCATCGGGACCAGATGCCTTGTTTGTCTTTAGTGAGCAAAGAACCTTATGAACTTTGCGTGACGAAAGGATAAGGGAGGGCATAGGGTTAGAGAGGGGAAAAGACTGAGGAACAGATGCACTGGAATCGTTGATAGAAGAGTTGGTAGAGAAATGAGAGCCAAAGAGAGTGGCTTTGTCAGTGGGAGAGCAAGCAACAGAACCATCAGAATGAATGAGAGGGGGAAAGCGTGAGTTACAGAAGTTTTTGGAGAGGTTTTTGGCTAAGGACCAGAAGCATTTGTCAGTGGGAGAGGAGTTAAGGTCATCAACTTTCCTTCTTATAAAGGAAGCCTTAGACCTTCGAATCTGAGCAGTACAGCCATTCCTAGCTATAATAAAAGCAGAGCGATTAAATCGGAAGGAGAGGCTTGGTAAGATCAGTGAGCCTGATTCCTAGCCTGGATAGCCATGGAGCAGGCACGGTCAAACCAAGGTTTAGGGGGAGAGAAAGTTTTTGTAGAAGAGGGGATGTACGCCTCCATTCCCGCGGTCATGATCTCGGCAACTTTTACAGCTACCCGATCAGGGTTGCTGGACCGAAAGCAGTAGTCATCCCATGGGGATGCAAAGAGAAAGTTACGCAAATTTTCATATTGGATTCGCTCGAAGTGCCAAAGGCGGCATTGAGTAGGAGGGATTGGTGGTGGGGGAGCGAAAATGGAAGAGACAGAAATCATGGAGTGGTCAGATTTACCAAGAGGGGAAAGCACAGAATAAGAGTAGTTTGAAGGGTTAGAAGTAAAAAATAGGTTAAGAGTGTTTGCAGCCTGTTCGTGACGATCAGGAACACGAGTAGGATGTTTGATAATTTGTTCCAGATCGTGAGTAATAGAGAAAGCAAAAGCCTCGCTTCCTCCCACATCAGTGTGAGAAGAATGAAGCCACTCACTGTGGTGTACATTGAAGTCTCCAATGTAGAGAACTTTGGCATGTGGGTGGGAAGATAGCAAGGACTCATGGCACGAGGAGAGGTATTCAATAAAAGACACAAACTCGGTGGAGTTTGGAGAACAGTAGCAGAAGCAAAGAATGATAGTGGTAGTGGAGAGATAGACTTTTAGCCAGAGAACATCAAAGTCAGGAGATTCAAGGTCCATGAGCCTCACAGTAGGAGTGTTAATGTTGCAGTAAGCACAGACCCCACCTTTGGAACGAAAACGAGTATACAGATTATAGTGGGAGATTTGGAAAGGGTCAGTGGAAGCATGTATAGACAACTGGGTTTCAGATAGGAGGAGGAGGTTAGGGAGGAAAGTGCCCAAGTGCTGTTCAACAGATGAAAGATTAGAGTTCAGCCCACGAATGTTTGAATAGTGAAGAGTGAAAGAAGCAGATCTATTGGGAGGTGCAAGGTTTAGAGCAGAACCATTACTACCACCAGGAGTGTCTGCCCTCAAGCCAATGGTGGAGTCAACACGATCCCCGGAGATTCTTCGCACCCCACTATGCCGGGTACTGGGGGCCATTAGTTGTGAACCTTCCATAAATAATGATAAAATGTGAGGAAAAGGAAATTAAAAGAGTCAGATGTGCAGAATGTTGTGACTTGTCAAATGTAATGGAATAGCAAGAGATGTGTAATGAATATGCCAGAATATTCAGTGTAAATGTAGGCATGAGGAAAGAACTGTCCTGAAGGAAGACTCAACCTGGAACTGTCTGGACCAGTCCTAGTTGCATCCTGATACCTTCAGTCGTATTTATATATGTATGTATGTATGTATGTATGCATGTATATATATATATATATATATATATATATATATATATATATATATATATATATATATATATGATATATATATATATATATATATATATATATATATATATATATATATATATATATATATATATATATATATATATATATATATATATATATATATATATATATATATATATATATATATATATATATATATATATATATATATATATATATATATATATATATATATATATATATATATATATATATATATATATATATATATATATATATATATATATATATATATATATATATATATATATATATATATATATATATATATATATATATATATATATATATATATATATATATATATATATATATATATATATATATATATATATATATATATATATATATATATATATATATATATATATATATTAGTAAGCACAAACTGTTAGCATACGGCACTAAAATGTAAGGACCCCTTCTCAAGCACAATTGAGTGTAAAATAACCAGGGTTGCCAGATGGCAGAGACACCTCACGGCCAAATTCTGTGCATTTCACGGCCAAATCTGGCCAAGCATGTTTTTGTCTACGGCCAAATTTATTTTAATGGAAATATGTACGGCAATTTTACATTAGCCCGGCACGTAAATGAAAAGAATCTTAACCCTGCACCTAATGCATAGTCATTTGAACCTGTACACAAACTTATTAGAATTTTATGATGAGGTAAGCCGAATCTTACAGGAAAGAGAGGGCTGACCAGATTGCATATTCCTAGACTTCCAGAAAGCGTTTGACACTGTTCCACATGGGAGACTTATTAGGAAGCTGCAATCAATGGCTAGAATAGGTGGAAATGTCTTGGAATGGATAAAAACTTATTTAGAAGGAAGGGAACAGAGGGTAAGAGTAAGACACTCGATGTCTGAATGGAGAGGAGTTAGTAGCGGAGTTCCACAGGGTTCAGTTTTAGGGCCACTTTTGTTCCTTGTATATGTAAATGACCTTCCAGAGTCTGTAAATTCATTCATGAATATGTTTGCAGATGATGCAAAGATTGTGAAGAAAGTAGGAAACGAGAACAATGGTAGAGAACTTCACGAAGATCTAAATAGTTTGCATGAGTGATCAGAAACGTGGCTAATGAAATTCAATACTTCAAAATGTAAGGTAATGAGAATGGGTACAAGTACAAGAAGGCCCAAGCTTGACTACTCGGTGGCTGGAGTACAACTTCAAGAGACAGAAAATAAGAGAGATCTAGGAGTAAACATACTGATAGATTTGTCTCCAGAAATACATATAAATGGCATAGTAAGGGCAGCATATGATTTCTTTTCAAATGTAAGGGCAGCCTTCAGGCACATGGATAAGGAAATGTTCAGAAATATTTATGTAACCTATGTGAGGCCAAAACTCGAATGTCGCATGACTGAAGCCTTGCTGAAGTCAGAATCTGAAACTGTAACAAGTCGTGAAGAGAAACGTGAGAGGCTAGAGGTCAAGGGTGAAATAGAATACTCTCCCAGTTGTTTATCTGGGTACTGTAAACAGATCCAGCCAGGCGCTAAGCCCTATGGATCTGTTTACAGTACCCAGATAAACAACTGGGAGAGTATTCTATTTCACCCTTGACCTCTAGCCTCTCACGTTTCTCTTCACGACTTGTTACAGTTTCAGATTCTGACTTCAGCAAGGCTTCAGTCATGCGACATCCCTCCCAACCAAAACTGAAATATCTTTTATTTCAGTCGAAGCATGGGCTATCTTTTGAGAGCTCTTGGATATATCCTAGCTAACACTAGTTTACAATAAAAATGGGGCCGAATTATTTAAGCTATTATCTAAGAATTCCTATTTCTATGAACCCTAAACAATCTTTAGTACAAACATATTCCTATATTTAAAAAATAAAAATAACCATAATCATTAGGATTTCAGTGTGTAACTAATCATTATCAAACATTAATTAAGATCACAAGTTAGTTTAGATCATAACGTTAATTTATCTACTTCTCTCCTTTTTCAAAAGATTTACGAAAGTTGGTTAGTTACAGTAAAAATATGAATCATGTAGAACATTAGCATGTACGAACATTTAAAATGCGATAGACAATAACATAAATGGTAATTTCCTATCGTTACTATGGGGCATTGATTTGTCTTAAAATTAGGCCTTAAAAACTACTCCTGAAACAAAATATTGGTTACGATGTGAAAAGTCAGAAAACATTCATCATTCCAATGTGCAATTCCTATTCAGAGACAAACTGATATGAGAACTTAATGAACACAAAGATTAAATCATGATTCAAGCAATGATAATGCTAAAGCAAAACACTAATATTATTTAAGCAGAAGACAACTTATTACTGTCGGTGCAAATCATACAGTGCATCAAAGGCACTTATTCAAAAACTATCTTTAAAGGAGTCTCTGAGTTGTCGCTTAAAATTATCTTAAAACTAGGTAAAACAAATAATAAAAGGGGACCTTTTCTTTCCCATTTTTTTTTTCAGTTCTAAAGCGTGGGTTGTTCTTTCCAACAACTAATAAGGGATTTTTAAATACCCTTCTTTCTCTCTGGGATTTCATCAATTCGTTTACATGGCTTTTTAGAGTGTTTTTAGGACATTAAAGACTTTTGTTTTCTCTTTCCCTTGCTCATGAATTCTTGCTAGGCGTGATTCCACGGTTTCTCTCTGGGATTTCATTTTTTCACTCCCCCGCCGTCCTTGCTGCAGGCCCAGGTTCGTACACTACTATAAATTATCTTCTTTCCAAGATAGGCAAGACAAAGAGGAAGCGATCGATGCACCTTTCTAATCCTTCCAGCCTGGCTTTTTCGTCCTACCCTCGGCCGATCTTGACTAAGACCACCCTGTAGGAGACCTGCAACGTCACAGCAATTTCTCTTCAGTACTGCAATCCACACATACCTTCCATCACCACCCTATTCCTAGGCAGCCCCGACCTGCAAGTTCTAAAAGTCTTTAGATTTTGTCCTCTCGAACAAGTCCCTGTTGCCCATTGAATAGAGATTGCAATCACTTGCAGTTGCAGGGGAGGCAAAGTATAGCCTCGATTACCAACGTATGGCCATTGTTGGTACCCAGAAGTCATAGGGAACCTTTCTTACAACTGTAGTAGTGACATAGGTTCAAATTTTCATCCCGAGGTCTGCTTCGAAGGTACGTGTGGATTGCAGTACTGAAGAGAAATCGCTGTGACGCTGCAAGTCTCCTACAGGGTGGTCTTAGTCAAGATCGGCCGAGGGTAGGACGAAAAAGCCAGGCTGGAAGGATTAGAAAGGTGCATCGATCGCTTCCTCTTTGTCTTGCCTATCTTGGAAAGAAGATAATTTATAGTAGTGTACGAACCTGGGCCTGCAGCAAGGACGGCGGGGGAGTGAAAAAATGAAATCCCAGAGAGAAACCGTGGAATCACGCCTAGCAAGAATTCATGAGCAAGGGAAAGAGAAAACAAAAGTCTTTAATGTCCTAAAAACACTCTAAAAAGCCATGTAAACGAAATGATGAAATCCCAGAGAGAAAGAAGGGTATTTAAAAATCCCTTATTAGTTGTTGGAAAGAACAACCCACGCTTTAGAACTGAAAAAAAAAATGGGAAAGAAAAGGTCCCCTTTTATTATTTGTTTTACCTAGTTTTAAGATAATTTTAAGCGACAACTCAGAGACTCCTTTAAAGATAGTTTTTGAATAAGTGCCTTTGATGAATTGTATGATTTGCACCGACAGTAATAAGTTGTCTTCTGCTTAAATAATATTAGTGTTTTGCTTTAGCATTATCATTGCTTGAATCATGATTTAATCTTTGTGTTCATTAAGTTCTCATATCAGTTTGTCTCTGAATAGGAATTGCACATTGGAATGATGAATGTTTTCTGACTTTTCACATCGTAACCAATATTTTGTTTCAGGAGTAGTTTTTAAGGCCTAATTTTAAGACAAATCAATGCCCCATAGTAACGATAGGAAATTACCATTTATGTTATTGTCTATCGCATTTTAAATGTTCGTACATGCTAATGTTCTACATGATTCATATTTTTACTGTAACTAACCAACTTTCGTAAATCTTTTGAAAAAGGAGAGAAGTAGATAAATTAACGTTATGATCTAAACTAACTTGTGATCTTAATTAATGTTTGATAATGATTAGTTACACACTGAAATCCTAATGATTATGGTTATTTTTATTTTTTTAAATATAGGAATATGTTTGTACTAAAGATTGTTTAGGGTTCATAGAAATAGGAATTCTTAGATAATAGCTTAAATAATTCGGCCCCATTTTTATTGTAAACTAGTGTTAGCTAGGATATATCCAAGAGCTCTCAAAAGATAGCCCATGCTTCGACTGAAATAAAAGATATTTCAGTTTTGATTGGGAGGGATGTCGCATGACTGAAGCCTTGCTGAAGTCAGAATCTGAAACTGTAACAAGTCGTGAAGAGAAACGTGAGAGGCTAGAGGTCAAGGGTGAAATAGAATACTCTCCCAGTTGTTTATCTGGGTACTGTAAACAGATCCATAGGGCTTAGCACCTGGCTGGATCCATAGGGCTTAGCACCTGGCTGAACCCAGGTGCTTTAGCATAGGGCTTAGCCAACCGGCATCAAGTGCCTCAAGAGTGTGGGAAAGACCCAGAATGTGGCCCTGCCTAAAATCACAAGTAACCCTATATGCCCTGGAGGGATACCCAATAGCCACGCTCTGACCTGGAACTTCTCCGTTCTATAGGCCAACTGAAATAGCCCGTCCCACAAGAGGAGGGACCTCTCTTTGAACCTGAAGGCAATTGGCAGAAGTAGATTTAGCGACACGCCCTGCCTTTGGAGTATTTCAAGTATCCCCATGGCAGCCAGAGAGCAGTCAGAGAGTGACAGTGAGTTAGAACTTTGCCCGGGGCACGAATAGATCATAGATTGTGATAGTCATAGGGTGGGGGCATTGAGGCGTCGAATGTGTTGTACTCTAGAATAAATTAAGATAAAGGAATCACTACTTGTCCATTCTTACCTTGTACCCTTCTGGTACTAATAATTATAACGTAGTGATAAACAATACGTCAGTGGTGACGAGCGGTGAGATAACCCAGTCATCTTACAAATTGGTGAATTCAAATGGAAGTCCAAAATTCATACGACACGAATATGCAGCCCCCTTTTGGAATCCGCACTTGAAAAAGCGCATAGCTAAGCTTGAAAAAGTTCAAAGACAAGCCACGAAACTGGTGCTAGAAATACGTAATCTCAGTTATGATGAGAGGCTGAGGGAATTAGACTTACCATCACTCGAAGCTAGAAGATTGAGGGGGGATATGGTGGCAGAGTTTGAAGCTTCATAAGAAAACTTCTTTGCAGGATGTAAGGAAATACTTTTCAGTGTAAGAGTAGTTAATAATTGGAATTCGGTAAGCGAGGAGGTAGTTAATGCTATCTCAATC
Source organism: Halocaridina rubra (assembly GCA_037179515.1). Taxonomy (NCBI): domain Eukaryota; kingdom Metazoa; phylum Arthropoda; class Malacostraca; order Decapoda; family Atyidae; genus Halocaridina; species Halocaridina rubra. The sequence continues at coordinate 8,093 of JAXCGZ010002363.1, read as the reverse complement.
CATAGTTTTAAGGACAGGTATGATACGTATCACTAAGTATAAAATGGAACCGATCAGGAGACGGGAAGATACGAGCTTTGGGCTCTTTCCCGTAAACACAATTAGGTAATCACATAACTGCCAATAACCAGATAAAAGGGGAAATAAATTGTGCTTACCTTAAATTGAAAATATAATGAAGCAAGTGTAGCCAAGGCATACTGTATATGTTGCCTCGGCTGCTTTAATGTACTATATTGGCTATACAACGATCTTCTCTCGGCCATTCCTGTATGGGGTTGCCATAGGGATTGGATATACAACAATAGTTATCATAAATTACACAACTTACATCATTTGTACTTTTATCTTTTTATCAGTATCATTTATAATTTCATATATCGTCTCATGGTATCATTACTTTTTCATTATATACACATCATTTACAATCTTATTAAATTTTTTTTCTGATTTGTTTATTTCCTATTAGTCCATGTTCATAAATGCAAGGATATCTGGTTCATTCTCTCCCTTGGCCCTTCCTTTTCATACATGTTTGCAGAGTTAAATAGATCCCGAATGCGCTGTGTTAATTAAAAGTCTCTGTAAGATTTTCCTTTAAACGGAAGGTGCACACGAATTCGAACGATCGCATTCAACATTGTTGAATTAAGCCGATTTCTTAGTTTGGTTTTGACACAAGTTACAGAAGAGAAAATCCTTTCTACAACAGCACTGCTTGTAGGTGTTGTTAGGCAAGCCATGACATATTCTCCTACTTCTTCAAAATTCGGCCAAAGGGTTTGGCCTTGGAAGTCTGATTTATTTACGACCAGTCATTTTTGTATACAGCTAACTTTATGGAATCTGGCCGCAAAAACGGCCATCTGGCAACCCTGAAAATAACAATGGCAGAGGAAGTAAAAACCAAAAAGGACTCAGGAGACCTGAGGGATTTTAAAAATTAAAATTAGTAAGACAGGTCTCATCCAAAAGAAATAATACCCTCAATCAAAGAAAATCGACAAAATCATTGATAAGCTCATTATTCCTTTGTCTTTTTTTTTTTATATCAAATGGTTATCTAATTACCGATCTATAATCGTAATTAAAAATTAGCTTATTCTATTGTTAATGACTTATTAATGATTTTGTCGGTGTTTTTTTTATTGAGGGTATTATTTCTTTTGGATTAGACTTGTCTTACTATCTTTAACTTTGAAAATCCCACAGGTCTCCTGAGTCCTTTTTGTCTTTACTCTATCTGTCATTTTTATTTTACACTCACTTGTGCTTGAGAAGGGATCCAGTTAGGATCCGAAATATAGCGTTATTGTTGCTATGTGTTTTTTTCACTGCCGGGCTTCCTTGCCATATATATATATATATATATATATATATATATATATATATATATATATATATATATATATATATATATATATATATATATATATATATACATATATATATATATATATATATATATATATATATATATATATATATATATATATATATATATATATATATATATATACATATATATATATATATATATATATATATATATGTATATATATATATATATATATATATATATATATATATATATATATATATATATATATATATATATATATATATATATATATATATATATATATATATATATATATATATATATATATATATATATATATATATATATATATATATATATATATATATATATATATATATATATATATATATATATATATATATATATATATATATATATATAGAAAGAGAGAGAAAGAGAGACAGACAGACAGACAGGCAGACATAGACATAAGACAGAAAGACAGACAAAAATACAGAAAGAAATAGATACATACATACTAACATATATACATACATACCTGCATATATATATATATATATATATATATATATATATATATATATATATATATATATATATATATATATATATATATTATATATATATATATATATATATATACAGAAAAGGGATGAAATAAGTAACTAAACAAGTATTCATATGAAGACAGAATTTATGTATGAAGCTTAAATAGAAACTTTTCTCTCTCTTCTTTCTCTCCATATATATATTCTGTGAAAAGCAAAACATAATCATAAAACCATCTCTATCCCTAACCCCCTCCAAAGGTCGGGTGAGGGGTGGTAGAGGATCTCCTGGGGCTATAGGAGGAGGAGTGGCTCTTAGAAGCCTGAAGCAAAAAATCATGGATCTTGAGACCCTTGTAATAAACCTGGATGATATTATTCGGAATATGGAGAGAGATTTTGAAAGAGAATGAAACACTTAGAGATGTAATAATATCTTTGAAAGAAGCAAATAAGGCACAAGGGCAAGATAGAAAAGAACTAGAAAAGCGAATAAAGAAGCAGGAAGGGGAAAGAGCAAACTAGAAACCAGAAAATCTAATCAAGAAGAAAACAATAAACAGTTGAATAGACAACCAGAATGAAATAAATGTTAGTTCACTGCTCTCTTCTGAGAGAGGCGAGATTGCAGCTTAGAGTGTCCAGATAAAGGAAAACCTCGAACAGTTTAGAAAAAAGTTTCAAGAGCTGAATGCAGAACATGATGACATGAAAACTTCCTTTGCAGATGCAATAAAGAGGAATGTGGCAGTATAAGAGTCTGTGAGGGTGGTGGCATTGGAAAGCATACAAACGGTTGACTATAAAAACACAGTAATAGAAAAAATGAAAGATGTCGAGATGAAAAGGGCTAATCCACTTATTAAACAGGCACTTGACAAAGAGAAGACAGTGCTAATCTCAGGCATAAATGAATACCAGGAGTCAACATGGTAGGATAGACTTGAAGAAAATAAAGGTATGGTTTCAGACCTGATAAGGAAGCCTGGAGTATTAGGTAGTCAGGAGGATATTGTAAACATATCACCAACTTGGTAAATATTATAGAGTGGGAAAAGCAAGAGCAATGAAAGCAACCTTTGAGAGAGGGGACACATGTAGAGAAATATTGATGAGGAAAAAGTCTAAAAGACCTTAAAGAATTCGAAACAGTGTTCATTAGATGATACAGAACACAAGAAGAGATGGAAAGGATAAAAAACTTATTGCAAGAGGCTAGAAGGTTAAATGAGGGAAGAAATGAAGAAGAAGAACATTTTTATTTCAGAATTCATCCAGACAAGGGGGGGGGGGGATAAAGAAGATAATGATAGAAGATCAGAGGATGGGGCCTCATTAAGATGATTGTATACAAATGCTGATGGGGTAGTTGGTAAGGCAGTAGCATTAAAGGATAGGATTCACGACAGTAAGGCAGATATAGTAGTGGTTACCTAGACTAAGTTATTTGAGGACATTAACAGTGTCACGGTTTTTCTAAGGATTTCAGAATGTTAAGTGTTGAAGGATCTGAGAGGACTGGTGGAGGGATAGCACTGCTCATAAGTGATAGACTTCAGGTTGAAGAAATAAACTTTGCATTGAAAGTGAGTTCAAGGAATTTCTTGTTGCTCGCATAGATACTGGGTCAGAGAGCATTATAATAACTGTTGTATAAAACCCACCAAGGAACCAACATAGGCCAGAAGTTTATGAGTTAAGGCATATAGGTACTAGTGAAGTCATACACTCATTTGTTAACATTGCACGTTAGAGAAAATGTAGGATTTTGATAATGGGAGATTTTAATCATAGAGAGATAGATTGGCTATATCTTGACCCACACAGTGGGGAGGACTCATTTGGGGCAAGACTCCTAGACTGCGTATATGGGAATTTCCTACACCAACATTTACTGGAGCCAACGAGGGCCAGGGGTGGGGATGAGCCATCACTGCTTAATCTAGTATTCACAGCTAATGTGTTGGATATTAAAAAAAAGAAAAGGAGAATGAACCACCAATTGGAAAGAGTGACCACTGTATATTGTTGATGGAGTATATCATCGAAGATGTTCTTCCTGAAAGTAGAGGTACTGAGGAGACATGGAGGAACTATCCAAAAGGAGACTACATGAAAATTAATGAGCTTTTTTGTAGTCTTTTTTTGCCTTATTCTGTCAACCAGTTTCTATCCTCCATCTTGGAAGCATGCTCTAGTTCAACCTTGCCCTAAGAAGGGTGACCACTCTATTCCTTCAAACTACCGACCTGTTGCCCTAACCTCCTCTACTGCTAAAGTTTTCAAAACTTTGCTCAGTGCTCACTTCTTGAAACACCTTGAATCTAATTCACTTATCTCTGATCACCAGTGTGGCTTCCACAAGGCAAGATCCACCGGTGACGTCCTGTCCTATCTTACTCATATATGGTCATCTTCTCAGAGGGACTATGGGGAATCCTTTGTCGTCGCCTTTGATATCTGTAAGGCTTTTGACAGAGTCTAGGCTCTGTTGGCCAAACTCCTTGCCTATGGCTTTACCCCTTCTCTCTGTTCTCTGATTTCCAGTTTTCTTTCTGACAGTTTTATATCTGCAGTTGTTGATGGTGCGACATCTAGCCCTTTCTCTGTTACCGGTGGTGTTCCACAGGGCTCTGTTCTTTCACCAACTCTGTTCCTTCTCTTCATCAATGATCTTCAACAATTCCCATCTTCCTCTCTTCTTCATGCCTTTGCTGACGATTTTACCCGTCACTTTTCCCTGCCTTTTCTTCACAACCTTCATCTGCAACTCGTAATCAGTCTTGCATCACTCTTTCTTCTACTCTCAACTCTGATTTGCAGAGGTTATCTGAGTGGGGCACTCAAAATTTAGTTAAATTTAATACCTCCAAGACACAGTTTCTGGCTATCTCTTTTTCTTCTTCTCCTCCTGATATCCCTATTGTCTTCGAAATAACGAAATTTACTCTCTTAATTCTATCAACATATTAGGAATCCATATAGCCTCTAACTTGTCATGGAGGAATCACATAATCCAATTTCTAAATCTTCATTCAAAAAATTGGGGATTCTGTTTCGTTTTCGTCATTACTTTCCTCTTTACAGTTATTTAAAATCTATAAAGGTCTTATCCGTCCCTGCTTAGAATACTGTTCACACATCTGGGGTGGTTCTTCTTATACTTATCTCCTTGATACGGTTGAATTTTAATCAGTCAGACTCATTTATAATCCTTCTTTTACTTATAATCTGGATTTTCTCTCTCTTTGCGGTATGGTAGCATCCCTATCTCATTTCTATCGCTACTATTTCCATTGCTGCTCTGATGAGTTGGCGCATTGCATCCCTCCCCCACTGTCGAGGCCGCGATACACTCGCCAAGTGGCCTCATCTCACAGGAACTGTGTGGAGATTTGTAGCTTGCGGATTGGTTGGTGCAGCGACTGCTTCTTCCCATCTACCTTTAGACTCTGGAACTCTCTTCCTCCCTTTGTCTTTCCTAATTCTTATCACCTATTTTCCTTCAAAAAGCGGATCTATTGTCATTTCAGGGCCTAATCCTCCATATTTCTAGGTCCTCTGTACTTTGAATATTCTTTTTGTCTGTCGTTTTCCTTTGTGTAATATTACCTTATTTCTACCTTGTACTTAACCTTTTTCTTTTTCTTCGTCTTGGTGTTTTTTCGTTCCCGGGCCTTTATTGATGAGGGCAGTTTTTGATTGTCCCGGTGTCACTCTCACAAAAAAGTTATTAATCTGTACAAGAAATGTATGCCATCGTTTGTGAAGAATATGGGAAGATAGTAAATTGTTGAATATCTTCCACCAAAATAGGAGGTATTCATGCCAGAGAGAAATGGTTCAATAATGAGTATTAGAGAGCTAAGGAGTGGAGAGACAAATTCGGGAAAAGGCATAGGAGGAGAAAAAGCATAGATGCCTGCCGGACTTATAAAAGAGTAAGAAATGATTACCTAAGTAAAAGAAGAGAGGCAGAGAGAGAGAATATGAAAGGGATATTACCAGGAAGGCTGAAGAAAATCCTAAGCTTTTCCACAGCTTTATCAGAGGAAACTGAAGGTCAAAGAACAGGTTTTAAAGCTAAAGACAGCTGATGGAAACATTGCTGAGATGGATGATGAGATCTGCGAAGAATTGAACAAGGAGTTTCAGTCAGCATTTACAGCAGAAAATATCTCACCCCCTCAAATTCCAGAGATAGGTGCACATTGGCCGGTAATAGAGAAAATGATCTTTTCAGCAACAGAGGTATGCAAAGCGCTGATGGAACTAGATGCCCATAAGGCTACAGGTCCTGATGATATATCCTCTTATGTACTTAGGAAATGTGCTAAATCAATATTAGTGGCACTATATATCTCAATTGAAAAGTTTCTGGAATCAGGGGAGATTCCAAGATGCTGGAAACAGGTGAACGTGGTACCTATCTCCAAAAAGGGAAGGAGGGATACAGCTGTAAACAATAGGCCTGTTTCCTTGGACATCATAGTATTCAAAGTTATGAAAAATCTACTATGGAAACATATCTCTCATCACTTGAAATCCTTCAACTTTTTGGCAGTGGGACAACATGGCTTCAGAAGAAGGTAGAGCAACAGTAAAACTCTTAGAATTTTATGATGAGGTAAGCCGAATCTTACAGGAAAGAGAGGGCTGGGCAGATTGCATATACCTAGACTTCCAGAAAACATTTGACGAGGTTCCACACGGGAGACTTATTAAGAAACTGCAAGCAATGGCAAGAATGGGTGGAAATGTCTTGAAATGGATAAAAACTTACTTAGAAGGAAGGTAACAGAGGGTTAGAGTAAGACACTCAGTGTTTGAATGGAGAAAAGTTAGGAGTGGAGTTCCACAGGGTTCAGTTTTAGGGCCACTTTTGTTCCTTGTATATGTAAATGACCTACCAGAGTCTGTATATTCATTCATGAATATGCTTGCATATGATGCAAAGATTGTGAAGAAAGTAAGAGACGAGAACAATGGTAGAGAACTTCAGGAAGACCTAAATAGTCTGCATGAGTGGGTAGAAAAGTGGCTACTGAAATTCAGTATTTCTAAATGTATGGTAATGAGAATGGGTACAAGTGCAAGAAGGCCCAAGCTCGACTACTTAATGGAAGGAGCAGAACTTCAAGAGACAGAGCATATGAGAGATCTAGGAATAAACATAGTGGCAGATTTGTCTCCAGAAATACATATAAATGGCATAGTAAAGGCAGCATATGCTTTCTTGGCAAATGTAAGGGTAGCTTGACGGTTTTTAAATTCTTTCATGGATATGACAGAGTGGATAGGGATCTATATTTTGATATGGCTGACTTTAGAACTGGAGGTCATAGTTTGAAGATTCGTAAGAAAACTTCTTTGTAGGATGTAAGAGTAAGAGTAGTTGATAATTGGAATTTGCTAAGTGAGGAGGTAGTTACTGCTAACTCAGTGCATAGTTTTAAGGACAAGTATGATAAGTTTCGCTAAGTAGAAAATGGAACCGACAAGGAAACGGGAAGTTACGAGCCTGGAGCTCTTTCATGTAAGCACAATTAGGTATTTACATACATACATACATACATACATTGTGAGTACAAAAACTTATATTTGTTGTAAGACGAGACTGTTCATATTAAAGGAAAAAAAATTGAGAACTTTTTCGTGAAGAAGAGAGAGAAGCTGCCGTCCAGTTCTGCCTTGAGGGAAATCTAGAAGAGTTGCCAGAGGTGGAGCCATCACACCACATTACCTAATTTTTTGTGTAAACTGGGGAAAGCTCTTAAGCCGTTTACCTGATCCTGTGGTTCTATATATTGTTAAAATCAGTATCCTTCCCATTTATATTAACTAGTTAGTTAGTTTGATACACGAAAAAATTGAATAATAAAAGAAAAAAAAATTACCAAATACCCACCTGTCAACAGTACTGAGTTAAGTTGCCAAGTAGTACAGCAGTCTTATTTTCTTCATTTTTTTTTGCTTTTCTTTTAGCTTTCTCTTTTACTATTTTGTTATTTTGTATATATATTGAGTTAAATGTAAAGTCAAATCCCGTGATAACATATCTTGGTTAGCAAGTCAGTTTATCAGTTAGGAAGAATATATAACAGAAACAGGTGGGTGCCACCTCAAACACAAATTCGAATTTTCCTTCAGGTTTGACTTTTGTTTTTCTTTTTCTTTTTATACTTAAATTACCATGGTCA
>JAXCGZ010002362.1:62500-64911 GCA_037179515.1 Halocaridina rubra | reverse complement strand
TTGGGCCATGAAATAACCAAATAGCACATTACATATGTGAAAACATGAATCATTTTTTACCCCGACCGGGACTCGAACCTAGGACTTATGATTACTAAGTCAAGGCGCTACCACTACACCACAGAAGGTTAAAAGGAACCCAACCTTATAGCTTATATCTGCTATACATAGGAATGAACGCATTCTAACTGAATGCCACTATGTTCATATTACAGATTCCCCAACCTCACTCGTGGATTCATTTTAGCATTTAATTCGATTCCCAATCTCATTTGGGCCATGAAATAACCAAATAGCACATTACATATGTGAAAACATGAATCATTTTTTACCCCGACCGGGACTCGAACCTAGGACTTATGATTACTAAGTCAAGGCGCTACCACTACACCACAGAAGGTTAAAAGGAACCCAACCTTATAGCTTATATCTGCTATACATAGGAATGAACGCATTCTAACTGAATGCCACTATGTTCATATTACAGATTCCCCAACCTCACTCGTGGATTCATTTTAGCATTTAATTCGATTCCCAATCTCATTTGGGCCATGAAATAACCAAATAGCACATTACATATGTGAAAACATGAATCATTTTTTACCCCGACCGGGACTCGAACCTAGGACTTATGATTATTAAGTCAAGGCGCTACCACTACACCACAGAAGGTTAAAAGGAACCCAACCTTATAGCTTATATCTGCTATACATAGGAATGAACGCATTCTAACTGAATGCCACTATGTTCATATTACAGATTCCCCAACCTCACTCGTGGATTCATTTTAGCATTTAATTCGATTCCCAATCTCATTTGGGCCATGAAATAACCAAATAGCACATTACATATGTGAAAACATGAATCATTTTTTACCCCGACCGGGACTCGAACCTAGGACTTATGATTACTAAGTCAAGGCGCTACCACTACACCACAGAAGGTTAAAAGGAACCCAACCTTATAGCTTATATCTGCTATACATTGGAATGAACGCATTCTAACTGAATGCCACTATGTTCATATTACAGATTCCCCAACCTCACTCGTGGATTCATTTTAGCATTTAATTCGATTCCCAATCTCATTTGGGCCATGAAATAACCAAATAGCACATTACATATGTGAAAACATGAATCATTTTTTACCCCGACCGGGACTCGAACCTAGGACTTATGATTACTAAGTCAAGGCGCTACCACTACACCACAGAAGGTTAAAAGGAACCCAACCTTATAGCTTATATCTGCTATACATAGGAATGAACGCATTCTAACTGAATGCCACTATGTTCATATTACAGATTCCCCAACCTCACTCGTGGATTCATTTTAGCATTTAATTCGATTCCCAATCTCATTTGGGCCATGAAATAACCAAATAGCACATTACATATGTGAAAACATGAATCATTTTTTACCCCGACCGGGACTCGAACCTAGGACTTATGATTACTAAGTCAAGGCGCTACCACTACACCACAGAAGGTTAAAAGGAACCCAACCTTATAGCTTATATCTGCTATACATAGGAATGAACGCATTCTAACTGAATGCCACTATGTTCATATTACAGGTTGGGGAATCTGTAATATGAACATAGTGGCATTCAGTTAGAATGCGTTCATTCCTATGTATAGCAGATATAAGCTATAAGGTTGGGTTCCTTTTAACCTTCTGTGGTGTAGTGGTAGCGCCTTGACTTAGTAATCATAAGTCCTAGGTTCGAGTCCCGGTCGGGGTAAAAAATGATTCATGTTTTCACATATGTAATGTGCTATTTGGTTATTTCATGGCCCAAATGAGATTGGGAATCGAATTAAATGCTAAAATGAATCCACGAGTGAGGTTGGGGAATCTGTAATATGAACATAGTGGCATTCAGTTAGAATGCGTTCATTCCTATGTATAGCAGATATAAGCTATAAGGTTGGGTTCCTTTTAACCTTCTGTGGTGTAGTGGTAGCGCCTTGACTTAGTAATCATAAGTCCTAGGTTCGAGTCCCGGTCGGGGTAAAAAAATGATTCATGTTTTCACATATGTAATGTGCTATTTGGTTATTTCATGGCCCAAATGAGATTGGGAATCGAATTAAATGCTAAAATGAATCCACGAGTGAGGTTGGGGAATCTGTAATATGAACATAGTGGCATTCAGTTAGAATGCGTTCATTCCTATGTATAGCAGATATAAGCTATAAGGTTGGGTTCCTTTTAACCTTCTGTGGTGTAGTGGTAGCGCCTTGACTTAGTAATCATAAGTCCTAGGTTCGAGTCCCGGTCGGGGTAAAAAATGATTCATGTTTTCACATATGTAATGTGCTATTTGGTTATTTCATGGCCCAAATGAGATTGGGAATCGAATTAAATGCTAAAATGAATCCACGAGTGAGGTTGGGGAATCTGTAATAT
>JAXCGZ010002362.1:55000-57500 GCA_037179515.1 Halocaridina rubra | reverse complement strand
GGCGGCCTACATTTGCAAACCTTCTTCCTTCTTGCAGCATATCTAACAGTTTTAGCTTACCTGTTATGGTTAACATCTTCCTTTGTTGCTTAGGCTCACTACCAGAAGCCTTAGAAGATGAAGGACGCTTGGGAGGCATTGCAAAGGTTGAAATATGTGAGTAACATAAATCACAAGCACAACGTATTAAGAAGCACAACTCGAACGGCGCACATGAGAGTTAGCCTGAACGAGTGAGGCGAGACAATGGAAGATGGTGGGAGAACCAAGCTTCAATCAAAAAGCCAATGAGACCCCATGATACAGAACATACAGAAAAACAATTATGTGATTCGTCGTCTCCCACCCTTTCAGCCAATAGCATTCCATGAACTATCTCACGTAGGTGCAAACCTTTGCATTTTCCAAGGCGCCAATATAGTGTACGCTATCATATAGTATTTCACATGGTGCAATACTGTGAGTTATATGTTTAAATATATGTTTTTTACTATTTTTTACTGTTTTCTTACTCTTAGGCTAAGAAATAAATTTTTTATCAGCAAAATAATGAAAATTTCACTATGTACTAGCTCACGTAGGTGCGACCCTTTTCGTATCGTATTTTACATGGTGCAATAATGTGAGTATTTATGTTTTTCACTATTTTTTACTGTTTTATTATTCTTAGGCTAAGAAATGCATTTTTTTTATAAATAAAATAATGAAAATACTGGAAATTTTAATATATACTAGCTCATGTAGGTGCGACCCTTTGCGTTTTCCAAAACGCCGATACCGGTATCGTACTTTTTATGGTGCAGAGTTACATGTTTAAATTTATGTGTTTTTTACTATTTCTTACTGTTTTATTATTCTTAGGCTGGGAAATATTTTTTTTATCAATAAAAATTGAAATTTTTTTTTCTTCAAAAAATAATGAAAATACTGAGCATTTAAATTTTTTAATATTTTAATATTCTCGCATATACCCAGAAAAAAAAACTCGCCAAAGAAACTGCGATGCTCTGAATTCATGATAGGTGAACTGCGATGTAGCGAGGGGCTACTGTGTGTATATATATATATATATATATATATATATATATATATATATATATATATATATATATATATATATATATATATATATATATATATATATATATATATATATATATATAGTTAGTTCCGGTTTTACGTCACGGACTCCCTTATCAACCAAGGGCTAGGACGGTTGCCTTCTTGCGAAGGACTTGTTTTGGCAGATGTAATCCTTACGCTGAGTGCATGCCTTTGCTAACCTCAGACCGTGGCGGGGCGCGAACCCTCGACCTGACGCCTCAGAGTCGGAGACGCTATCGACTGAGCCACGGCGACTACATTTATATATATATATATATATATATATATATATATATATATATATATATATATATATATATATATATATATATATATATATATATATATATATATATATATATATGTATATATATATATATATATATATATATATATATATATATATATATATATATATATATATATATATATATATATATATATATATATATATATATATATATATATATATATATATATATATATATATATATATATATATATATATATATATATATATATATATATATATATATATATATATATATATATATATATGTAGAGAGAGAGAGAGAGAGAGAGAGAGAGAGAGAGAGAGAGAGAGAGAGAGAGAGATATAAGATTCTACTTCACGAGAAGCAAGTGAATATTGTAAATGTAGATGGCTATATATATCTGTATATGTATTTATGTATATATGCATACATGCATTCATTCATTCATATACATATATATGTGTATGTAAGGGGGGTGGCCGAGTCAAGAAACATGTATTCACCGCAAGGCACGCATACCTAAGCCACTCTTCATAGCTACTTGGGAATAAAGGTTTGCCACATTCTCCCCCCCCCCTTCCACCCTGCTTGGATCATCCACAAGGTAGGCAAGCAAGGATATATACTACAATGAGGCCCGACAACTGCAGCTGGTTCACTCCCACTGCTTCGTCCATCGCAGTTCATTGCGACAGTAGGTGTGAGAAATCCCTTTGGCCCGTGTAACCTATACACAATCTTCCTCCACTCAATCCTATCTCTTGCACACTTTCCCTCCTGTTCCACTGACATTCCACGTGCATCCAGTGTCCTTTTACGATATCAATCCATCTTATTCTAGGTCTTCCTCTTGACCTAACTCCAATTACTTCTGCACTCCATACTCTCTTCACTATGCTTTCAGCAGTCATCCTTTCAATGTGTCCAAAGCAACTCAACACTCTCATGTAAACTATCCTACAGCTTCTTTTCAACACCCGTTCTCTGCCTAACAACCTCATTTCTTACTCTATATATTCTATATACACCAGTCATACTACTTGAACACCTCATCTTCATTACATTCAACTTGTTCTTTTGAATTCCAACTTTCTGATCCATACAATGCTGTCGGTACAAGC
>JAXCGZ010002362.1:45000-52500 GCA_037179515.1 Halocaridina rubra | reverse complement strand
CTCTCCTCCCTACCAGACACCCTTCTTAACTTTTTTAACTTCATTCCAAAACATCTTTTTATTCATTTCAAAATTCTCAGACAAACATCTACTCTACCTTACATCTACTTTCCTCTTTGCCTTCCTCACCTCTTGGTTCACTAACCTCCTCTTTGCACAATACCTTCCATACGCCTCTACATTACCTACCTGCAACCATCCATCAAATGCCTGCTTCTTTTAAGCCACTACTGCATTCTCCACTTCATTTAAAATTCACTATATATCGTTTTGCTTCTTCCACTAAGTCTCCTTCCACACAATACCTCGGCACACTTCATAACTTCCTGCTTGAAACAACCCCATTCTTCTCCCACTCCCTCCTCCATTTCATCTCTCACTATATTCCACATATTCCTCAGTCTAGCCTTATGCTCACAGTCTTTTTCTTTCTTATTCTATTCACTAAGTTTTAACACCTCTCTTCCTCTCTCGCTTCTCCTATTTTTCCACTCTTCTCCCACTTTCACTCTACTTTCCACTAAATAATGATCAGATATTCCACCACAAGCTCCTCTCCAATCACCCTCCTGTCCACCACAACATAATCAATTAATGCACATCCATCTTTTTAAATACAGTATTAACAATCAATATCTCTCTCATTACACTTCTCTATCAGTTAATGTCCTCTCTCCTTCCTACCAGATACTCCATAATTCCCAATTACACCATCCACTGGCTCATTCCCTACTCTAGCATTCAAATATCCTATCAACACCACATTCACATTCATTCCCAAGTCTTCCACACACTCATTCACTTTCATTCAAAATTCTTCTGTTTCATCCTCACTTCTTTCACTGTCACGGCCATCTGTGCTTACAAACGCCCAAATCTCGCATCCCAGTCTTATTTCAAACACTATTATTCGAAATACTTCCTTCCACTCCAACACACACCTACTCATCTCTTCACATACCAATGGGACCACTCCCTCTCTTCCTCTTTCCATGGTACTGGGGGCTATAAGGTGAGGACCTTCCATAAATATAGCAAATTTGAGGAAAAAAAGAGGGCAAACAGAAACAGATATGACACGTGTTGTGACATGTCAAATATATTGGGATAGCAAAGGATGTGTAACGAATACGCCAGAATATTCAGTGTAGATGTAGGCAAAAGGAAAGGACCGTCCTGAAGCAAGACTCAACCCTGAACTGTCTTGACCAGTCCCAGTTGAATTCGTAATGCCTTCATTCGTAGTAATTCAATGGGCGGTTGCTGCCATGGCCAACCTACTATAAAAAATCAATAGCCACTACATATCTTTATTGAGATGTCATGAAATTTTATGAAATATATATGAATATAAGTCTAAGACAAGAGGACATTAGTGGATACTCAAGTTCACTGATTTGTTTTCCCTATGTATCCTGAAAATAACATAAAGACTGATGCAAACTTCTGTTCTCAATTTATTCAGCTAGAATACTCTCACAAAGTAGTCTCTGTGATAGTAATAATTTCAGAGAGTTCATGTTGTCCCCTTTGACCTATCTCTTCGCTAAGTGTGAATGGACCTGCAACTCAAGCCATGAATTTCCAATTAACCCCTCAATTTGCCTAATGATTCAGACAAGTGCGTGTTAATTACAGCATATATACATTTCCAAGAAATACCTTTATTTTTAATAATTTCTTATTTTCTTAGATTACTCATGTAACTACCTAATATTCCTACTTATGATTTTTAAATAAATATAATATTAAATCCCTGAAGTTTATACATGCTCTGATAGTATCTGGAAATCATAAAATACTACAGAAAAATGACATATGAAATTGTGCATTTTTCAATATAGAATAATTGTATTGTTTATGGAGAGTATGTTTTTTTTTATTTACAACTATGTTTAGTTATTCATCTACTTAATATCAATTCTAATACTTATATATATATATATATATATATATATATATATATATATATATATATATATATATATATATATATATATATATATATATATATATATATATATATATATATATATATTATATTTTGCTTTATTTATTCATATATATGTTTGTTCATTATTTTTTCATATTTATATAATTCATTTATTTATTTATTTATTAATATATCAGTTTATTATTTTACTATCAATATATTAATTCATTTATGCAAATTTTCTATTTATTTATTTGTTTTTGTACTTATGTATTTAATTTCTCAGTTATCCAACTGTTTATGAGTATTTTTATCTATTCATTCAAGTATCAATAATCTTAAGTTACTATATCTAAGCTAATTTTCTAAAATCTATTTTAGTATTTTTACATATGACTTAGCATTTCATAAATTAAATCTTATTCATTAATGGACATTTCTTGAAATAGTAACATAATAATTCTCAAGAAGTTACTTAGATATGGAGAGAAAAGTGTTTTGGGCAATATTTATTATTAGCTGTAATAAAAAGATAGTTATATGGTATTTCTTATTAAAGGTACACACAAATAAATCGCAGGCACTTTTATAGCAAAGGCTGAAGGAGGCGTCGTTTGACAATATCTACAGAATAATATTTTCCCTAGAAATAGGAATATTTTCATTTCACTAGAGATCTCCAAAAGTCTACTTCCGACTTTATTGACATTTCATCTCATTTTCATTGATCTCTCCAAGCTTCATTCTTTTGTTAAGTGTGAAATCTATCATAAATCCTTTTGTTGTAGGTTTTTGAATAAATATTTAATAATACCATAGAGTGCAAATGTTTTTAAAGCTCTTTTCCACAAGTCTACTTAAACTTTAGCGCTACTGTAATAAAGATTTATGAAGCAGAGTCCACGTGATTAAGAACTTTCCGGCTAAAATTGCTGTTGGTCATGGCAAAAAGCTGGACCGGGCAGAGCCATTAATATATGGAGCTAAAATGGCTTAGAGTAAAAAGTAAAATAAAATTGGATTCGGTGTGTGTTTAGGTACGAGTTAATGATATGGGTACTGCAGGTCAATTCCGTTGGTGGTTATGTGGAAAGGAAGACTCGGCAAGCAAATAAGCTCGTGATTCCAAAATACTAAAAGAAACGCAAACAAAGACCTGTCTGTTTGTCTGTCAGAAGTCCAAAAGTTTGTAGCCAACTGCTGGAAGAAATAAATGACACAGAAACGGCATAAAAGAATTAAAAAAAATATAAAGAAACGAAAAAGCATTTACACAATATCTGAAAATATCGATATATCGCTTGCTCTTATACTGTAAAAACTATACCCTGATGTAATATTTATCCATAATGTTTCTCGTATTGTCTGTGTATATATTGGATGTATGCCCTCTGTATATTTTGTTTAAAAAAAAGGTAGAAATTTAATTCAATTCAGCTCAATTTTATATTGGAAAGCCACAGACAGCAAAGAAGACAAGGAATGTATGCTAAAACTTTTTACGTTAATAGCAAACGGCAGTGTAATTGAATTGTAGCCATACACATCATGTAGTGAAAACAAACTTGAGAAAATAAATTAATTTCATAAGTGTGGTGACCCTTGAGTATACTGAAATATGTATGTATGTATGTATGTATGTATGTATGTATGTATGTATGTATGTATGTATGTATGTATGTATGTATGTCTGTATGTATGTATGTATGTATGTATGTATGTATGTATGTATGTATGTATGTATGTATGTATGTATGTATGTATGTATGTATGTATGTATGTATGTATGTATGTATGTATGTATGTATGTATGTATGTATGTATGTATGTATGTATGTATGTATGTATGTATGTAAGTATGTATGTATGTATGTATGTATGTATATATGAGTATGTAAGAAGTCTAATACTATGGGTAGGTGCTTAAATATAATAAATTTAGAAAGAAAATCATGCATATATGCGTGTATGTAAATACAAATTATGAGTAAACTAATTGTGTTATACAGAAAATTGCTCTCTGACATCCAATTTGCTGTGTTGCCCATAGCCATTAAGCAATCAGGATCTGATATAAGAATTCTATTCCCTTAAAATAAGTCATGTGTTTAATTAAAGGAGAGCCTAAGTGATGGGTCCATGAAACACTTCCTTCACCTTACCCACAGAGACTCATATGCATCCTGGATCATTAATTTTCAGATAACAATATTTAATGAAACTTTTGCTATTTCAAGATGCTGATAACAAAAGTGCATGCTCACAAACTCATACACGCAAGCAAATAATAATACACGCACACAAGCATGCATCACGTAGGCTCTCCTTTAATTAAACACATGACTTATTTTAAGGGAATAGAATTCTTATATCAGATCCTGATTGCTTAATGGCTATGGGCAACACAGCAAATTGGATGTCAGAGAGCAATTTTCTGTATAACACAATTAGTTTACTCATAATTTGTATTTACATACACGCATATATGCATGATTTTCTTTCTAAATTTATTATATTTAAGCACCTACCCATAGTATTAGACTTCTTACATATACATACATACATACATACATACATACATACATACATACATACATACATACATACATACATACATACATACATACATACATACATACATACATACATACATACATACATACATACATACATACATACATACATACATACATACATACATACATACATACATACATACATACATACATACATACATACATACATACATACATACATACATACATTTATTTTACAACAAATCTGTACAAGAAATGTATGACATCTTTTGTGAGAAATATGGGAAGATAGTAGATTGCTACATACCTGTCACCAAAGTAGGTGTAATTCATGCCAGAGAGAAATGGTTCGATAATGGGTGTAAAAGAGCTTAGGAGTCGAGAGACAAATGCTGGAAAAGGTATAGGAGGAGAAAAAAACATAAATGCCTGGCAAACCTACAAAAGAGCAAGAAATGACTACCTAAGTAGAAGGAGAGAGGCAGAGAGAGACTATGAGAGGGACATCACCAGGAAGGCTAAAGAAAATCCCAAGCTTTTCCACAGCTTTATCAGAGGAAAACTGAAGGTAAAAGAACAGGTTTTAAGGCTAAAGAGAGCGGATGGAAGCATCACTGAGACGGATGAAGAGATCTGCAAAGAATTGAACAAGGAGTTTCAGTCAGTATTTACAGTAGAAAATACCCCACCCCCTCAGATTGCAGTGATAGAAGCTCAAGGGCCGGTATTAGAGAACATCAACCTTACAGCCACAGAGGTATGCAAAGCGCTGATGGATTTAGATGTTCATAAAGCTACAGGTCCCGATGACATATCCCCTCATGTGCTTAAAAAATGCGCAAACACAATGTCAGTGGCACTAAGTATCATATTTAAGGAGTCACTGGAGTCGGGGGAGATTCCAAGATGCTGGAAACAAGCAAATGTGATACCTATCTTCAAAAAGGGAAGGAGGGATACGGCTCTGAACTATAGACCAGTTTCCTTGACCAGCATAGTTTGCAAAGTTATGGAGAAACTACTAAGGAAACATATCTCTCTTCACTTGGAATCCTTCAACTTTTTGTCAGTGAGGCAACATGGCTTCAGAGAAGGTAGATCAACAGGAACAAACTTATTAGAATTTTATTTTGAGGTAAGCCAAATCTTACAGGAAAGAGAGGGCTGGGCAGATTGCATATTCCTAGACTTCCAGAAAGCGTTTGACACTGTTCCACATGGGAGACTTGTTAGGAAGCTGCAATCAATGGCTAGAATAGGTGGAAATGTTTTGGAATGGATAAAAACTTACTTAGAAGGAAGGGAACAGAGGGTTAGAGTAAGACTCTCAGTGTCTGAATGGAGAAGAGTTAGTAGTGGAGTTCCACAGGGTTCAGTTTTAGGGCCACTTTTGTTCCTTGTATATGTAAATGACCTACCAGAGTCTGTAAATTCATTCATGCATATGTTTGCAGATGATGCAAAGATTGTGAAGAAAGTAAAACACGAGAACAATGGTAGAGAACTTCAGGAGGATCTAAATAATCTGCATGAGTGGTCAGAAAAGTGGCTAATGAAATTCAATACTTCAAAATGTAAGGTAATGAGAATGGGTACAAGTGCAAGAAGGCCCAAGCTTGACTACTCGGTGGCTGGAGTACAACTTCAAGAGACAGAAAATGAGAGAGATCTAGGAGTAAACATACTGGCAGATTTGTCTCCAGAAATACATATAAATGGCATAGTAAGGGCAGCATATGCATTCTTATCAAATGTAAGGGTAGCTTTCAGGCACATGGACAAGGAAATATTCAGAAATATTTATGTAACCTATGTGAGGCCAGAACTCGAATATGCAGCCCCCTTTTGGAATCCGCACTTGAAAAAGCACATAGCTAAGCTTGAAAAAGTTCAAAGACATGCCACGAAACTGGTGCCAGAAATACGCAATCTCAGTTATGATGAGAGGCTGAGGGAATTGGACTTACCATCACTCGAAGCTAGAAGAGTGAGGGGGGATATGGTGACAGTCTTTAAATTCCTTCATGGTTATGATAGAGTGGATAGGGATCGATATTTTGATATGGCTGGCTCTAGAACTAGAGGTCACAGTTTGAAGCTTCGTAAGAAAACTTCTTCGCAGGATGTAAGGAAATACTTTTTCAGTGTAAGAGTAGTTGATAATTGGAATTCGCTAAGCGAGGAGGTAGTTAATGCTATCTCAATCCATAGTTTTAAGGACAGGTTTGATAAGTATCACTAAGTATAAAAGGGAACCGATGAGGAGACGGGAAGATACGAGCTTTGGGCTCTTTCCCGTGAACACAATTATGTAATCACAATTAGGTAATCACACACACACACACACACACACACACACACACACACACACACACACACACACACACACACACACACACACACACACACACACACACACACACACTCGCTAAGCGAGGAGGTAGTTAATGCTATCTCAATCCATAGTTTTAAGGACAGGTATGATAAGTATCACTAAGTACAAAATGGAGCTGATCAGGAGACTGGAAGATGCGAGCTTAGGGCTCTTTCCCGTAAACAAACTTAGGTAATCACACACACTCAACATGTAAGATAATGGCAATGGGTAAAAGTGTGAGAAGGGTCAAACTTGGATACCCAGTAGCAGGTGCATGGACAAGGAAATGTTCAGAAATATTTATGTAACTTATGTGAAGCCAAAGCTTAGATATACATCCCCTTTTGGAATTCGCACTTGAAAAGACATATAAGTAAGGTGGAGAAAATTCAAAAACATACTAAGAATCTGGTGCCAGATATACGCAATCTCACTTATGAGGAGAGGCTAAGGGAATTTGACTTATCAACACTCTAAGCTAGACGAATAAAGGGAGATATGGTGACGGCTTTTAAATTCCTACATAGTTTTGACAGAGTGGACAGGGATTAATATTTTAATATGGCAGGCTCTAGAACGAGAGGTCATAGTTAGAAGCTTCGTAAGAAAACTCCTAAAGTTTTATATTATCGAAAACAATGAAGTGGGTGAAT
>JAXCGZ010002362.1:17500-25000 GCA_037179515.1 Halocaridina rubra | reverse complement strand
GCCATTCCTCAAAATCCCTCTTTTTCTCTTCCACCTTCATTTTCACCCCTTCATTTCACCACTCGCTGCCCCTCCTCATGCAACCTCCAACAAACCTCTTTCCACACACATCACTTGCATGTCCCACAAAACATTCTTTCATCAACCCCCATTCCTCCCCTAACTCCCCAACTTCTCTTTCTTTCACCCTGTCATATGCCAATCTCAACCTGTCCTGATATTCCTGTCTAGTCTCTGGCTTTTTCAACTCTTCCATTTTCACTATTTCCCTTCTACATCCCTCCACACTATTTCCCCACTCTTTTGCTACTACCACTTTTGCTTCAACCAAAAAATGATCAGACATCCCAGCAGCCACACCCCTGAATGCATGTACATCTTTCACTCTACCAACCATGCTCTTTGCTACTAACACATAATCCATCAATGCTCTTTCTTTCACTCTTCTATTTGCCACTCTCATCCATGTATACTTATTTATTAACTTCCTCTTAAATAAACTATAACCTATCACCAACTCTTGCTCCACACACATATCTAACAGTCTCTCGCCACACTCATTCCCACCTGGTACCCCATACTTTCCTACAACACCTTCTATCTCTCCATCACCCACTCTGGCATTCAAGTCACCCAACACAACTACATAGTTCCTTCTACTCAGACCATCCACACATCTAGTTAGCTCATTCCAGAATTCATCCCACTCTTCCTCACTTCTCTCACATCCTGGCCCATACGCACTAACAAAAGCCCAACATTCCCTTCCTATCCTAGCCCTCACCCACATCAGCCTAGATGACACTTCTTCCCATTCCACTACCTTATTTACCATCCATTCACTAGCAATAATGCCACACCTTCTCTCGCTCTCCCCCTTTCAACCCCAGACACCCTACCCATCACATCACCAAATGTCACTTCTCCTTTTCCTTTCATCTTCGTCTCACACAATGTCAATACATCCATCCTCCTCCTACCTAACATATATCCAATCTCACATCTTTTGCTCTCTATCGTACTACAACCACGCACATTTAGATATTCGAAAACTAGAGTTTGGGGAGAAATTATTCTCCCCTCTACTCCCATTCTTCTTTGACATCTCGCAGGAGGTTGATACAAGGGGGGGATTCCTAGTCCCCCCTGCCCTGTCCACTTTTAGTCGCCTTTTACGACACGCAGGGAATACGTTGAGGCTATTCTTTGATGTTGTGCGCGCACCACAGGGCACATACATACATACATATATATATATATATATATATATATATATATATATATATATATATATATATATATATATATATATATATATATATATATATATATGCATGCTTGCATACTTACAAACAGACATACATACATACATGCATACATACATATCATGCATAAATACATACACATGTAAATGACCTACCAGAGTCTGTAAATTCATTCATGAATATGTTTGCAGATGATCAAAGATTGTGAAGAAAGTAAAAAACGAGAACAATGGTAGAGAACTTCGGGAGGATCTAAATAATCTGCATGAGTGGTCAGAAAAGTGGCTAATGAAATTCAATACTTCAAAATGTAAGGTAATGAGAATGGGTACAAGTGCAAGAAGGCCCAAGCTTGACTACTCGGTGGCTGGAGTACAACTTCAAGAGACAGAAAATGAGAGAGACCTAGGAGTAAACATACTGGCAGATTTGTCTCCAGAAATACATATAAATGGCATAGTAAGGGCAGCATATGCATTCTTATCAAATGTAAGGGTAGCTTTCAGGCACATGGACAAGGAAATGTTCAGAAATATTTATGCAACCTATGTGAGGCCAAAACTCGAATATGCAGCCCCCTTTTGGAATCCGCACTTGAAAAAGCACATAGCTAAGCTTGGAAAAAGTTCAAAGACATGCCACGAAACTGGTGGCAGAAATACGCAATCTCAGGTATGATGAGAGGCTGAGGGAATTAGACTTACCATCACTCGAAGCTAGAAGAGTGAGGGGGGATATGGTGACAGTCTTTAAATTCCTTCATGGTTATGATAGAGTGGATAGGGATCGATATTTTGATATGGCTGGCTCTAGAACTAGAGGTCATAGTTTGAAGCTTCGTAAGAAAACTTCTTTGCAGGATGTAAGGAAATACTTTTTCAGTGTAAGAGTAGTTGATAATTGGAATTGGCTAAGCGAGGAGGTAGTTAATGCTATCTCAATCCATAGTTTTAAGGACAGGTATGATAAGTATCACAAAGTATAAAATGGAACCGATCAGGGGACGGGAAGATACGAGCTTGGGGCTCTTTCCCGTAAACACAATTAGGTAATCACAATTAGGTAATCACATGAATGCACACATACATACATACATACATACATACATACATACATACATACATACATACATATGTACATACATATACACATACATAAATACATGCATACATGCATGCATACATACATACATACATACATACATACATACATACATACATACATACATACATACATACATACATACATACATACATACATACATAGCATACATACATACATTCATGCATACATACATACATACATACATACATACATACATACATACATACATACATACATACATACATACATACATACATACATACATACATACATACATACATATATACATACATACGTGCGTGCGTGCGATCATACATGCGTACATGCATACATTCATACATACATACATACATACATGCATACATACATACATACATACATACATACATACATACATACATACATACATACATACATACATACATACATACATACATACATACATACATATATGCATACATGCATTCATACATACATACATACATACATACATACATACATACATACATACATACATACATACATACATACATACATACACTACATACATACATACATACATACATACATAAATACATACATACATACATAACATACATACATTCATACATACATACATACATACATACATACATACATAAATACATACATACATACATACATACATACATACATACATACATACATACATACATACATACATACATTCATACATTTATCTATCTACCTTGACTCTTTCCCCCATTGGGGGGTAGTCGACATAAAAAAATCAATAGAAGGATTACTTTGCTCTATGGGTAATAACGAGGGAACTAGCGAACGTTCAGATGGCACTCCTTGAGTGCCACAGCCCATCTTAACGTCTTTTCTACAACCTGTGCCGCTTAATGATACCAACTCCCCTACTGCCCCTACCACAGTGCTACCTATGTAAGATGCAGCCCTATGGTAACAGCAGATGCCCATCAGAGCTGCGTCATAATCGTTCGCCACTCATTCCTATTCCTAGCATGCTCACTTGTTTCCCTCACATGAATCCTCCAATTATTCAGGGCTCTCCTTACCCCATCCATCCACCCAAACCTAGGCATCCCTCTAGCATTTCTCCCACCAACTCTCGCATTCATTATCTTCTTCTGCAATCTTTCATCATCCATCCTCTCCACAGGGTCAAACCATCTCAGAACATTCATATCTACTCTGGCTGCCAATTCTCTCCTCACACCCATTCTTGCTCTCACCACTTCATTCCTAACCCTCTCCAACCGAGATGCATTTATCATACCCCTCAGGTATTTCATCTCAAACACATTTAGTTTCCATCTCTCACTTACTTTCATACCCCATAACTCTGTTCCATGCATACATACATACATACATACATACATACATACATACATACATACATACATACATACATACATACATACATACATACATACATACATACATACGTGCATGCGTGCATACATGCATACATACATGGACGCATACTTACATACATACATACCCACATAAATACATACATACATACATACATACATACATACATACTTACTTACATACATACATGCATACATACATACATACATACATACTTATATACATACATACATACATTCATACATACATATCTACATATATACATACATACATATATACATATTTATATACATTCATAGATGCATACATAGATGCATGCATTCATACATGAATGCATACATACATACATACTTACATACATACATGTATGCCTACTTACATACATACATACATACATACATACATACATACATACATACATACATACATACATACATACATACATACATACATACGTACCTCAATCCATAGTTTTAAGGACAGGTATGATAAGTATCACTAAGTCTAAAAATGGAACCGATCAGGAGACGGGAAGATACGAGCTTTGGGCTCTTTCCCGTAAACACAATTAGGTAATCAATTAGGTAATCACATACATACATACATACATACATACATATATACATGCATGCATATTTACATATATTTATGCAAACATGCATACATACATGCATGCATGCCTACATGCATATATCCATACATACATACATACATACATACATACATACATACATACATACATACATACATACATACATACATACATACATACATACATACATACATACATTCATACATGCATACATACATATATACATACATACATACATACATACATACATACATACATACATACATACATACTCATACATACATACATACATACATACATACATGCATATGTCCATACATACTTACATTCTTGCTTATATACATACGTACATACCTATGAACGTAATTGCGTGCGTGATTGCTTGAGAACATGCGTATGTGCGTGCATACATGCATACATACATACATATATACATGCATACATACATACATTCATACTTACATACATAGATATATGCTTACTAGTCAGGGATCCGAGACCTCAAAATTTGATTTTGAATTGACATTACTGCTATAAAATATTTGACCAACAGATCATGTCTCTGGGGGTGTTTGCAAACAGAAAAGTGAGTTTAGCGCGAATTTTGTAGGGACGGTTTATTAACTTTGGGTGTCAACTGTAAGGCAAGAATAAATTTAGGAATAGGGGAATTTCAATTTATCATATATTCCTGATGAGTGCAACAAATTACCACTCTTTCTTTTTGTTATAAAGTTGGCTTTTATATGAAACATGATTCAAAGTGATTGGACCATCGAAGAGGTCAGCAGAGGTCAAAAGGTAACGGAAAGTGGGTTAAGGTGAAAATTTATCTCATTTTTAAATATAATCATATTTTTCCTACTGCATGCTCAATATATCCAAAGTTTTACACTTAAAATATGATGTTTCAGAGAAAAAAATTTCCCAACTGAATTTAGCTTACTGGCATCTTTGTCACTTTAGATGTGCACAAATTCAAAAAATCACCAAAATCGGGCAATCACACTACTTATTTGCACAGTACTCTTAAAAATGTTCTAAAGCCACATGTCATATCATATACTGACTGAAAAAGTGTTATTAACTCTATTTACTCATAATCATCACTGTCGTTAGTCAGAAG
Source organism: Halocaridina rubra (assembly GCA_037179515.1). Taxonomy (NCBI): domain Eukaryota; kingdom Metazoa; phylum Arthropoda; class Malacostraca; order Decapoda; family Atyidae; genus Halocaridina; species Halocaridina rubra. The sequence goes on along the minus strand of JAXCGZ010002362.1, from coordinate 19,530 downwards.
CCGTCCACATTTTTCTCTGTTGCCATTGCAGGCACAAGCAATGATGCACGGTACTTCAGCTTTCGTACAAGGGCACTTCCTCAGGCGTATGGTTTCTTCTTGCAATTGCAGTACATCAACGTTGCAAGAAAAGGCTTTGATGGCTCGCCCTTTATAGCAGGAATTAACCTGTCACCATCCACACTCTTGCCATACTCTTCAGGTGGAAGAAGTACTGGATTGCTGAGTGAAGCTTGTGGAAGGGAAAAGCATCGTCTGTTGGAAAACAGATCTAGTTTGCTAGATGCAAACAAGTGGGCGCGGAGCTTATCCAGGGATGAGTACCCTGGCTTGCTGTAGAGATCACAAAAGAAGCTTCGCGCTTCAGTTATCACCTGATCATGTGCAGACGGTCTGGATTCATGTTGGATGATATTGGATAATGCTGGCTGTTTGTCAATATGCTGGAGTGCAACTTTCACTGTTTTCTCTTCCCCCGTTTGAAAGGATAGCTCACCGAATCACAACCTGACAAAATGCATGAGACGAGCAGTATATTTAAGAGTGCTAATACCTCCTTTCCAACTGCTTTGGCCAACTCATTCACCTAGTCATGGATGGGGAGGAACAGATCATCCTTTTCTACCCATAACTCAACAATGTTTAGCAACCAAGGGAAATGATACATTGACAAAGCGATGATATTTGTATCTGTAGCCTGAATGATAACTAAGCTGTTGTTGTCACAGCTAACAATGTGAGCAAAGATTCTGGTGTCTGCCTCCTCATGGTTGGGGCGTACAGCTCCTCAACATTGGTATATTCCGTCTGCGTCACACGAATTGCCTGGGCATTGACCCCAAGGACCAGGTAGAAGCCATCAGGCCTGGATGACTCCTGGGACCAACGTGAAGCAATATACAACAGCAGATTGATCTTGTTACAAAGGTTTAACAGAAATGTCTTTCAATCAAGAATTTTCATGTTGTCCACTGTAACATACTCTGGCAAGTTGGTATTTGACTCTTGTCTCTGGTGTTCATCCCCTTTTAGACTCTTTAATCCAAAATTATATTGATCACCCATGAAATGCACTTCAGTGTAATGTCTGGGTTTCATGTTAAAAAATTTGCTCTTGCACCTTCCTGAAATTGGCCAAATGTACTTGAACCAAGTGTGTTGAACTGGTGAATGAATGCCATTGCATCAATTACATAAACTGTATAAGATGCAGAAAGAGGCAACGCTTTTAATGGTTCCCATGAGTCGGCAACCTCTGCATGTAGAGCGGAGAGATAGCTGGAATTTCAACCTTTCTGCATGGAAATTCCATTCTTCTCTGGCTCAAACAATGAAGGAGGGCACTCAAGCCATTCGTAACTAAATGCCTCAGGCCCTGCCTCACCACTCAGGTTCTGTGAGAAACAAAGCGTCCTTATCACTGCACGCTCCTTCCTGATGACTTGCTTCACAGTGTCCATCTTTTTCTTACTTTTCCTCAGATACATGGCGAAGGTTTCTATCTTTGGTTGGACAATTTTGTCTGCATTCGTCGTCGTGGCAACATTCATTCCTCCAAGCCCTAACAGTTGGCATATACCAGGGTAGTTGCTGCAAGAATCAGACCTGTGGATATGTTGATTAATTTATCTGTCGCAAATGAAGGATCGAATGGGTTTTGCATCTTCTCTTCCACGGTCCATTTGATCTGCAGCACGGCTTCCATGTCGTTTTCCTTAGCTTGTTGTAGTGTTCAGATTCTGGCGAGGGCATGTGAGCCCTCTGTTTTACACTTTCAGAGACAGAAATCATGAGCAGTAGAGCCTTGATGTACTTTTCTCGTGCTGATTCAGACTGTGTTATACTCATAAAGAGACTTGTTTTGCCCTCCTTATTGTAGGTCTGTATAATAGCAAGGTCTGTCCACACACCATGGAAGTCTCCTGCAGTCTGGTGAACTGTGAATTTGTCAGCTGCAAACTCCTTGTGCACTTCCGGTGTTGTTTCTGGAACCTTTTGCATCTCACTGAGGTAGATCGGAAGGCAGGACA
>JAXCGZ010002362.1:0-7500 GCA_037179515.1 Halocaridina rubra | reverse complement strand
TCCCATATCTAAATTTTTTCTCTCCCTATTTTGTCCAGGGATCGGGCATGCCATGCATATAAAGATTCTCCTTCCCAGTTAAATTCTCTGTTATTAATATCGTGCAAGGACAGAGTTTCGAAAGCCAAAGTGTCGAAAGACAAAATGTCGAAGGTTTAGGTTAGGTTATGCTAAGTTAGGTTAGGTTAGGTTAGATTAGATGCTTTCGACGCTTTGACCTTTCGACACTTTGACCTTCAACATTTTGACTTTCGACACTTTGGCTAGAAATCACTGCTCTGCTCAACTTCATGGGTTTAAAACTTCCTTTCATTGCTGGAAAGTTAATGGCCTGAGCTCATCCCACACCAAAAAAAATTTCAGGTCCAGAGCCAAAAAGTTCACGAAGAACTTCTTGCCATCAAGCCTTCCTCCTCTCATGTGAGCTGATGGTTCTGTATCTTTCTCTGGATCTTATTTTTCTACCAAGTTTTCTATAAGCGATTCCAGCAGACTTGTGATTAGTTCTCCACCCTTTTTTAACACTATGAAGTCCCTAAATCTTTTTGCAATCAATGTCTGTTGTATTCTTCGCTCTATGAAAACGAACTTCGGATCAATTCAAGTCGGCATCCCTGCAATGTTCCATAAGGTGTTTGCATATGTGCTTTGCAGTCTTTTTAGCCTCGTTCTCTCAACCAGTATATATCCTTCATCTTGAAAGCACGCACTCTAGTTCTGCCAATTCCTTAGGAGGGCGACAAGTCTATTCCTTTCCACTACGGTCAACTTTCTTAACCTATGCCATTGCTAAAATTTTCAAAGCTTTGCTCAACTCTCTATTCTTTAAACATCTTGAATTCAACTCTCTTAATTCTGAATATCAGTATGGCTTCTGGGAGGCAAGATCCACTGACAACCTCCTGTTTTATGTCAATCATGTATTATTTTCTTCTCTGAAAAAATATGGAGAATCAATTGACTCTGTGTTTTGGCCCTGTTAGCCAAACCTCCTGCTTATGGTTTTAGTTCTTTTCTCTATTATCTAATTTCCAGTTTTCTTTCTGACAGTTTCACATCTTTAATTGTTCAAGGTGCTACATCCAGCTCATTCAGAGCTATTGATAGTGTTTCACAGGGTCCTGTTCTTTCACCTACTCTCTTCCTCCTCTTCATCAATGATGTTTTCCAGTCCCCATTCTCTCTTCTCCAGGCATTTACCGACTATTCTACTCCCCATATTTTCTCTGCCTTCATCTCACCACCTTTGTGTCCTGATTGATATCAAATTGTATCATTTATTTCTTCAATTTCCAACTCTGATTTATGGAAAGTATCTGAGTAGGGCACCCAAAATCTGGAAAAATTTAATGTTTCCAAGACTCAATTTTAGACTATATTATATTTTCATCTTCATCTCCTGATAACCCTATATAGGAATGACTTAAATCAAATAATGCTAGTTATGATATGGCCATTACTCTGCTTCACCTCAATTAATTAGAATTCATAAAGATCTTTTCCTTCCCTGTTAGAATATTATTCTCACATGTGGAGTGGTTCCTGTTATAAATATCTCTTTGATATGAATGAATCTAAGACCTTTATCAACGATGATCCTCTTACTTCTAATTTCGTTTCACTTTCCCATCACTGTTCTGAAGAGTTGGCGAGTTGAATCCTTCCCCCGTATAACACACGCAACGCACTCCAAGCTGCTTCGTGACGCGATTACTATGTGAGAATTTGTAGCTCACGGATTTGCCAGTACTATGACTGCTTCTCTCCTTCCACTTCCAGACCTAATCTTTCAAAAACTGATCTATCGTCATGTAAGGGCCTAATCTTGCCATATTTCTTAATCATCATACTTTGACTATTCTATTACCTCGACCTTTTATTCTCTATCGTCCACTTACTTCTGTACTTGCTTTCCATCTGCTAATTTTCCTTTAATATTTTCTCGATGTCCGTGGTTGATAAGGGTAGTTTTCCGGACCAGTTCTGGTGTTGCACTCATAAAATGAAGGTATATATATATATATATATATATATATATATATATATATATATATATATATATATATATATATATATATATATATATATCATATATATATATATATATATATATATATATATATATATATATATATATATATATATATATATATATATATATATATATATATATATATACATATATATATATATATATATATATATATATATATATATATATATATATATATATATATATATATATATATATATATATATATATATATATATATATATATATATATATATATATATATATATATATATATATATATATATATACATATATTCTTTCGTATATTTCAAATATACATCTTCAGCGCTTGGTCCTCTCTATATTCTTTATTTCCCTGTGGCATTTTGCATATATTATCGTCACATGTGTTATAGTGATTTTCCTGCAATATATATATATATATATATATATATATATATATATATATATATATATATATATATATATATATATATATATATATATATATATATATATATATATATATATATATATATATATATATATATATATATATATATATATAAATAGATAGGTAGATAGATAGATATATAGAGAGATAGATAGATAGATAGATAAATAGATAAATTAATGCAGATTTCAAGCTATCTTTCCCTACTCTCAAGCCGTTTTTATTTGGGATTCACTTTGACAACGTTAAGTTTAAAAATCAACATCATTAATAGTTATATACACCATCAACTGACATCCTTTAATCATAATATTTCTGAATTTAAAATATCAAATACTATCTGGAGTGATTATCCACTCCATCTGTTTTCAGATATTAAGGATGCAAGTAATTTATTTTTATTTTTTTTAACAATAGGGGTTCAAGTTTTGATATATATTAGTCATTATTTTCTCATTAGATAGTGCGTGAGCACACCATACCGAAATACATTAGTGTAATTATTCATTAATTTTCATTTTTATCCGTAGTTGACGCTCACCTTAATACAGACGCAATTATAACTTATGATATTCTCAATAGATTGACAAAAATTGTTGTTTAATAGACTTTATTGTAGCATGATGGCAAACTATCTATCTATCTATCTATCTATCTATCTATCTATCTATCTATCTATCTATCTATCTATCTATGTGCTTTGGTGATGGAATGCAATGAAAAGTGTCTCTTACTTTATCACTGATTATTCTGCTATTATGAGCTTCTCTTGATCTTCTTAGCGTTGCTGGAAAACACGAATGAACATTGTTTATATGGAAGGAAAAAAAGAGATTGGATTTTTTATTCACTTTTTTCCATTATAAAGTTTTTCCTTTACCCTCCTTTCAAGTAGAATCTCAATGGTTACCATGGCAAGAGCGATACAATTTTCCATTCTATACTCTTACATCTGCCAAAACAAGTCCTTCTTAAGAAGGCAACCGTCCTAGCCCTTAGTAGAAAAGGGAGTTCGTGACGTAAAACCGAATCCATCAATCCACTCTTAAATACCAATGAAAACAGTAAATAATGAGATTTTCATCTGGATGAAGCAGGTGAAGGTATATCTTGTGCACAAATAATTGTTAGTTCTGTGCTTTATTATGCCCCAACAGCTAGACATGCAGTGACCAATAACGATATTTTGTGAGTTTGTTAAATATTTTATAGATATGAGGATATACTGAATTCGAAACGATTTTTGTGAGGTCTGGAGGAGTTTCAAACAATGAAGAACTTAAAATGGAATGATCCACGAAATCCCAGTGAATTAATCCCAAAGAATTATACTAATTGTGGTAAGGCATTACCAAAGTTTCTGAGACATATATAACGGACTAACTCCCAGCTGATTGGCCATTCATTAGGTAATAACAGGTTAGAGGCATCATCTGTGAAGAATAAAATTGAATCACTAAAGCATAATCACCATGAAGAGACTATTTCACGTCATAACATAATGATTATCAAGGAATATCTGATAAGCATCGAGGGAGAAGTGAGAAAACTTAACCGTATGACCTGATATTTAATGAAATAAAAAAAAATAGCATTTTTATATCGAAGGCTAGATCAAGGGTGGGCAAATTACGTCGCACAAGCTGCATGCATTTCATATGTACTTTTATTTTCTTGTTAAATGATAGGTTTAAGTGCCTAATAATCATATTTCTATATGAAATTTTTTTTTTTATTATCAGTTACATTATAAAGTTTTTGTCATATGATCTCTCTTGAGATCTTAAGGACGTTCCATGTGCGCCTTGGAGAGAAATCTCTGCTCATCCATAGTCTAGATCATTATTCAATGTAAATAGTTAATGATACAGGTGGAACAGTTCATGAAGTCCTTTCTGAATGAAATAAAAGGTTGTTGCTTTACAAGGATTAATACACAGGATATTACTTCTTCATATTCTCCAACTGTCCCACCTGGTAAATTCTTTCACGTTCAGTTAAGAATCTTGGTAAGACCCCTATTGTTCCACCAGAGGAGAAAAGAAAGCTTCCCACATGACAGTGCGGTGGTTGAATATGTGTATTTATTAAAGTCCCAAGGTTTCATAAGCTTTAACATATTTTGCAAACATTCTAATATTCTTCATGCTGGAGCTGTACTGATATGTTTGATATCTTACTGAAATGGTTTATAATGTTTGAGGTAAACTTAGAACATATAAAACGGGAATGCAGTCTAGTAATATTCAATGGGCCTTTAATTTTTTTTTTTTTAAATTGCTGAAAATTGTCCAGATAAGGATGAGATGACATGAAATGATTATATGTTCATGTCTGCAAGGGAACCCTGCATCGTTGTACTTGATCCCCACACTAAATGTTATGGGGCATTACCGCAAGCGGGTTTATTTTTGAACTTTTGAATTTCATTGGATTAGGTGTGTCTAAGCCTTGTCCACCTCCTCCTTGTTTGTATCCTGAAAGATTCGAGGTGTGAAAAGGTGCAACCGCAGTGGTAAGTTGCAGAGTATTGAGATAGCCTTTCCTGTAGTAGCAACGTTAAAGGAACAAGGGGCATTTAGCCAAAAGGAACTTTGTAGCTTCCAAATAAACTAAATGGTAAACGACAGCACTTATTTCTTCACTCATGATTGAACCCATGGCTGATGTATAGCAGTATACTTTATAGGTAGCAGCAATATATACAAGTCAAGCCAACATGTGCATATAAAGATTTCCATAAACTGCATTTTACGACGGTGCTTTATTTTCCTCCAGCATATCTCTTGTATTAAATTGGCATATAATGATGTTAGAGGTACCTTCTTGTAAATGAAATGGTTAGTATGTGGTCAGATAGTTCTTACCATTCCAATAAAAGACGATAGAAGACCACAGACTTCATGTGGACAAGAATATTGGTAAAAAAAACATGACTCTAAAGGAAAATGTTTTATTAAGGCAAAGGATTCTTTCTTAAAAGTACCTGTTCCATCTTTTTTTGTTTTGAAATATATATAACATTCAAGTTTAATGTGAAGATCATTATTCGCTTCTCGTCTTATTACATCTTTCATTATCTTTTTCTTATTATTGTATTTTTTTTACTTTACAGCATTATAATAAGTTTATATTTGCTTGGTTGCAGTTTTTGTATATGGCGTTGGGTATATATTTATGCCAAGTCAATGATGTAAATGCTTTTTTATTTATTTATTTATTTTTTTATGAGTGTGGCCACCGTCAGGCCATGGGTTTGTGGCCACATCATTCTGATGTTAGAGAGGGCATCAACTCATGGTAGCAGTCACATTTCCCAAAACAAAAGTCTTTTGCAAGAAGGCACCGTCCTGGTTCTTATTTGAAAAGGGAGTCCATGTCGTAAAATCGATCAGCATTTCTTAATTAGAATATCTCTCATAGATAGATAGATATATAGATAGATAGATAGATAGATAGATAGATAGATAGAGAGATAGTAAGATATAGATATATATATATATATATATATATATATATATATATATATATATATATATATATATATATATATATATATATATATATATATATATATATATTTATATATATATATATATATATATATATATATATATATATATATATATATATATATATATATATATATATATATATATATATTTATATGTATATGTATATATATATATATATATATATATATATATATATATATATATATATATATATATATATATATATATATATATATATATATATATATATAGATAGATAGATAGATAGATAGATAGATAGATAGATAGATATATAGATGGATGGATAGATAGATAGATAGAGAAAGAGAGAGAGAGAGAGAGAGAGAGAGAGAGAGAGAGAGAGAGAGAGAGAGAGAGAGAGAGAGAGAGAGAGAGAGAGAGAGAGAGAGAGAGAGAGAGAGAGAGAGAGAGAGATTTATACCTACTGGATATACAGAGAGTGTTTTGGACTGCAAGTAGGTATTGCACATGATTGCACAGAACATTGTGCTTTATTTTTCAACAGACTATACCAAATAAAAAGGCTACATCTATTCCATGTGGTCTGATACACAAACCGAATAATCTAATTTGGCAAAATGAGTAAAAATACATGTAGCTGTATATGAGATTTTATTCATACTGGAGTGGCACTAGTCACTTTATCCATTTTTTAAAACTGCGTTTGATATATCCGAAATTTCGAAGAGAGATTGAATACGAACCTCGTTTGATAAGGTGAAAATGTTGAACTCCAGCTGAACTATATGAGTTGAGATTAGTAAATATTATTAGAGAGTAATTGCTCGTAATGTTCATCCTCTTACAAGTACCTCTTTTGTCTTTTAGAAATATCAATACGCTAATTTTCAAAGATTGGAATAGCCCCAGAGTTGGCTAAGACAAGTTTCGTATTCCAGTGAGAGTCAAGTATTATTTATGCTTAGCATGATAACAATAATTCATCATTAGCAGTCTTCTTCTTCTACATCTTTTCCCACTTTATGTGGGGTCGATGTTTCTGGCCAGTTATCTGTACTGGCCATATTTTGGTTTTGGCAAAATTTTTATGGCCGGATGCCCTTCCTGCCGCCAACCCTCCCCATCTACCCGAGCTTGGGACCGGCACCAAGTTGAGGCTGGCTTGCCCCCCTCAGTGCAATTCAGCATTAGCAGTAACGTCTCAATTTGATTACTGTTTAAGTATGCTGAATTAGGGAACAGCTATTCCGTTACCTGTTGATACTAGTCATGGTTAACTCATGACTACATTATTGAACATTAATATGCTTTTCTTGTTTTTGTTATATCGTGAACATGATATCCATGGATCAAGATTGATGTACCTTAAGGCCAGAAAATGAGAGTAGGATTCATGGAAATATGTACGTAGACTGCTTTCCGGTTCTCCTTCCACATTTCCATATATATTGACTTCAGTAGAAAAAAAAATAAGTTCATTCTACTTTTGTGTTTTAGAAGATATTTGAATGGAAATGAAGCTTACATCTTGTCTT
>JAXCGZ010002361.1:62500-65003 GCA_037179515.1 Halocaridina rubra | reverse complement strand
TTATGTTAGATGCATATTCACAATAGTACGATTACATCATACACACACACACACACACACACACACACACACACACACACACACACACACACACACACACACATACACACCCACACGCACACACACACACACACACACACACACACACACACACACACACACACACACTCGCACTCACACACCACACACACACACACACACACACACACACACACGTCACTAATCTAATCCCATTAGATTAGGGATGGACTCGACAAGTTTGTTCAAACGCGGGTATGTCACTTTTCAGAAAAATATATAAAATTTTGAAAAACCATCTAAATATTTTATATAATACTTTGATAAAATCATCGGGGTATTATAATAATATACAATAATAATAATAATAATAATAATAATAATAATAATAATAATAATAATAATAATAATAATAATAATAATAATGCATCGCCAACACAAACTGCAAATTATATGATCGCAGCAAGTGTCCGTTACCTTACAATAGGACACCATGAAATGTTCCTTACGTGATCATCATCTTTGCCCTTTTGAACTGCCTTGGCAACGTGGATTTTGTGCCATATTTAAAAGATATCTTGTTTATACATGGCCCAAACATAATATATATATATATATATATATATATATATATATATATATATATATATATATATATATATATATATATATATATATATATATATATATATACATACATATATGTAACATTTCTATGTGAAAATCAATTATGGGCATAAGCTTTACAATTACCTTAGTATTCTGAGAAAATCACTAAAAAAGGAATGTCATTTTGCAATTCTGAAAGGCTGTTAATGTCAACACATATCGTACATCAGCACCATGGCCGAGGGACATACTATTGAAAATTCATAAAAAAAGGGCTAGTGAAAAAAGTTACACAAAATGAAGATTTGAGCACATTTCAGAAAATTTACAAATTAATGGCTTGGAAAAGGGGTTGGGAGATAAACCCTAAACTACTCAACTTCACTGTGATTGGGTTATGGGGATTTTTACCCAGTTCACCTTAGCCTAACTGCTTCGAGGTAAGCTCCAAAGACCAATCATTTAACTTCACCAAACTGAGACTCTTCAAGATATTGTACACGCCTAGCTTCATTTCACCCTCTCCTGGAAAATTGGTACGCTGGTTATAAGCAGTCAAATAAACTCATGGTTAAGGATTAAGAATCCAGAAAAGGTGAGAGCTCGCCATTGTTTACTCGAGAAACGAGACATAGCAATTTCTTGAATGACCGACGCTGCTGTATAAAACCCAAAGGCACTCAGAAAGTATGCGTTCATTCCTAGCAAAGCAGTTAGCTTGAAGTTGGCTTCTTTCTTAGATCTTCAGTGGTGTAGTTGGTAGCGCCTTGACACAGTAATTATGTGTCTTAGGTTCGAATCATGGTCAGGGGTAAAATATGACTCATGTTTTCACATATGCTAATGTGTTTATTTGGTTATTATTGATGCCTATATAGACTGGAATTTGAATTAAATGCGAAAAAGAAGCCACGAGTGAGGTTGTAAAAAGCTGTAATATGAATAAGAAGGCATTCAGAAAGAATGCGTTCATTCCTAGCAAAGCAGTTAGATCTGAGATTGGTTTCTTTATTAGACCTTCAGTGGTGTAATTGGTAGCGCCTTGGCACTGTAATTGTCTTAGGGCCGAGTCCCTGTCAAGGGGTAATATGTTATTCATGTTTTCATATATATTTGTGTGTTTATTTAATTATATACATAAAATAGTAAAGTACGTTCCCATATGTATGCAAGGTATTGAATAAATGTGCATCACGTACAAAACAATTGTATGCCAAATGTATGAGTATCCTTTTATCTGTCCTTTCCTTTGAACGGATTATAAAGCTATTGTCTTTGGTTTGTTATATGTGAAAGTACTTATAGTGAATCATGTCTGGAAGATAACGTATATTTATATGTATGTACTTTTTCAGCCATAAGTTTCATCCTAAAAGGGGGGGAGAACTCTTTTTTCATTAATTTCCAAGCCCCCAGCTCAATTACTCACTGTCTTGGGAGAGAAATGGTGTGCTGAGGAAAAAAGTACAATACGTTGCTTTACTGGAATTTTAAATGGAAGTTCGTCGTCATCTTGGCTAGAAAAAGAAAAAGATGAAAGGAAAAATAAAGAGCACAAAAGAAGGAGAGGAATAGCACTATATGAAAAGGAACAAACAAAGAAACTGTTGCATGAAAGATGAGTGTAAAGTGTTAAATGGAAGCAATTCATTCATACATGCATACATACATATACACATACATACATACAGACATGCATACATACATACATACATACATACTTACATACATACATACATACATACATACATACATACATACATACATACATACATACATACATACATACATACATACATACACACATACATACATACATACATACATACATACATACATACATACATACATACATACATACATACATACATGCATG
>JAXCGZ010002361.1:45000-55000 GCA_037179515.1 Halocaridina rubra | reverse complement strand
TATATATATATATATATATATATGTATATATATATATGTATATATATATATATATATATATATATATATATATATATATATATATATATATATATATATATGTATATATATATATATATATATATATATATATATATATATATATATATATATATATATATATATATATATACAGAGAAAGAAGAGAAGAGAGAGAGAGAGAGAGAGAGAGAGAGAGAGAGAGAGAGAGAGAGAGAGAGAGAGAGAGAGAGAGAGAGAGAGAGAGAGAGAGAGAGAGAGAGAGAGAGAGAGAGAGAGAGAGAGAGAGAGAGAGAGAGAGAGAGAGCTGAAAGTAAGTCCGACGCTAAGCAGTGGAGTACACACATATACACACATGCACACACACGCACACTCATATATATATATATATATATATATATATATATATATATATATATTATATATATATATATATATATATATATATATATATATATATATATATATAATTTTCAGGACTTAGTTCTGAATTTCCATCAAGTAACTTTTTAAATTTGTTTTGAACTCGTAACTACACATTCAAGTAATACGAAAATCCAGTTAAATAATTCATAGAGTATATTCAGAGCATTCATATTACATTTTCATAAATGCATCGTGGATTAATATGTAGACGTTTTCAAGTCTAATCAACTTATGTCAGGATGGTCAACGTTTGTTTGTTTTTTTATAGGATGAAACGTTGGTTTATGATTGTGCATATTACTTTTTCCTGCATATAATTTTCATGATATCATTTAGAGAATCCCATTTTTTTAGGGATATTTTACCCTCTTCTTTATCGACAATTTTTCCTCTTTGCATATGGGTTCGCTGTTTCTTACTAACCTCGTGGAGAATGAGGAGTTTAATTTGTCTCAAAAGTTTATGACCAGATGTCTTTTCTAATACCACCCCTTTCCATAATTCCTGATTCAGCTCCGGCTTTGAGTTGAGAAAGTTTGATCCCCCAGCGTCTGGGATTGATATTACTTTTTTTTTTGTAATTTTTATGTGTGACCATTAACCCCTATTCGAATGAAGGTGGACATAGGTTGAAGCTGGAATTAAGGCTGGATGTCATTCCTAATGCCCTGCGGTGGGCATAAAATAATATTATCTGTTGTTGTAATACTACTGATATTTCATTTAAGTTGTTGTTGTTGTTGTTCCGGTTTTACGTCACGGACTCCCTTTTCTACCAAGGGCTAGGACGGTTGCCTTCTTGCGAATGACTTGTTTTGGCAGATGTAATCCTTGCCCTGAGTGCATGCCTTTGCTAACCTCAGACCGTGACAGGGCGCAAACCCTCGACCCGACGCCTCAATGTCGCGGACGCTACCGCTTGAACCACGGTGACTACTCGGGAACTGAAATGCAAATATTTTTTCCCTAATGGGTGCTTGAATTCGACAAGATACTGTTGAAGTGCTGATCTTAATTTTTTTTATGGTGCTTTCACCGTAGATGCGAGCTGACAGTTGTGTGAATAAAATAATAATATTCTGAAATCCATCAGAAAGCGTGAATCTGCCAGTAAGAAAATTCAAACGATAAATGCAATATTTTTACAGTAAGCTCTTTTTTTTATCATCAATACATCAGAGAATGTTTCAATTTGTTTATTTCTATCGTTACAAAGGTCGCAAGTGTGATCATTAGAATTGCACCTCGAGTATATACTGCAATGACCACAAAATGTGAATATTCTGCAATGACCACAGAATGTGTATATACTGCAATGACCACAGAATGTGTATATACTGCAATGGCCACAGAATGTGTATATACTGCAATGACCACAGAATGTGTATATACTGCAATGACCACAGAATGTGTATGTACTGCAATGACCACAGAATGTGTATATACTGCAATGACCACAGAATGTGTATATACTGCCATGACTACAGAATGACCACAAAATGTGAATATTCTGCAATGACCACGGAATGTGTATATACTGCAATGACCACGGAATGTGTATATACTGCAATGACCACGGAATGTGTATATACTGCAATGACCACGGAATGTGTATATACTGCAATGACCACAGAATGTGTATATACTGCAGTGACCACAGAATGTGTATGTACTGCCATGACTACAGAATGTATATATACTGCAATAACCACAGAATGTATATCAATATGTAATAAAACAAAATGTTTAACAAAATATATCGAACTTGCATAATACCTTCTCTTTTGCTAATAAATCTCCATTTGTTTTTCCGGAATGAATGCAAGGGAAGAGATTCTGCAACTTAGAGTTCCGGTTTTACGTCACGGACTCCCTTATCAACCAAGGGCTAGGACGGTTGCCTTCTTGCGAAGGACTTGGTTTGGCAGATGTAATCCTTACGCTGAGTGCATGCCTTTGCTAACCTCAGACCGTGACGGGGCGCGAACCCTCGACCTGACGACTCAGAGTCGGAGACGCTACCGACTGAGCCACGGCGACTACGAAGAGATTCTGCAACTCATTATAATAAATTGTTTTACCCTTGGCGGTTTCTGGCGAGCAAATGATACAGAGTTAATATCCACACATCATCATACACAAAGTATGACTTTATTATTAATAAGACTTTCTGCCAGAACAAGAACACAAGAAGGCATTCGCAATAAGATAATGTAAGTTTTATATATAGACAAAGTGAGAAGAGGAACATTAATAAAAACTTAAACACGAACACAAATAACTAAAACTGAACGAAAATGAAATAGAAAATAAACAGTAAAAAGTTATATAGTTAGTTACAATACACTGATCATTATAACCGAACACTAAACAATTCAATCCAGTATTTAGATAATTGCAAAAAGCTCCTTTTCAATTCGCAAGTGATAGGACAAAAACGCTTTCAGAGTGTGTGTGTGTGTGTGTGTGTGTGTGTGTGTGTGTGTGTGTGCGTGCGTGCGTGCGTGTGTGTGTGTGTGTGTGTGTGTGTGTGTGTATGTATTTGCCTGTGCGTATGTATGTGTGTACTCGTATGTGTGTGTGTATTTACCTAATTATATCAAGTGAATGCACGTGTATACATAATCATATTTAGGCGTGTGTGTGCGTGTGTGTATGCGTGTGTGTTTTGAGTACGTGTATGTGTATGTGTGCATCAGCATAAAAAGTGACCTAAAAACGTAAAGATGATTGAATCAGACTTGGGCAACATAAAAAGAGTACATTTCGTCTTCTAACGGATTGGAAAGGCTGATCCCTTCCAAAAAGTAAACAGAAACCCACAAAGGGAATAAAAGATCACTAGAAGAGTTGAAACTAAGAAGCTCTGAAGGTTAAGCCTGCTCTTATTGCTTTCCTTCCCTTATATATACAGTGCACACACGCACACACACACACACACACACACACACACACACACACACACACACACACATATATATATATATATATATATATATATATATATATATATATATATATATATATATATATAAATTTTACCTCTGACCGGGACTCGAGCCTAATACACACAATTACTGTGCCAAGGCGCTATTAACTACACCACTGAAGGTCTAAAAGAGAAATAAACCTTACAGCTTAACTGCTATACTAGGAATGAAGGCATTCTAACTGAATGCCTTTTTGTTCATATTACAGCTTCTAACTCACTCGCGGCTTCGTTTTTCGCATTTAATTCGAGTCTCAGCTAATTAGACATTAATAATAATCATTTGATTATATATATATATATATATATATATATATATATATATATATATATATATATATATATATATATATATATATATAAATATATATATATATATATATATATATATATATATATATATATATATATATATATATATATATATACAGTATATATGTGTGTGTGTGTATGTGTGTGTAACCACACGCATATACACACATAATCTTGTATTCTCAATAAATGAGAACTGATAACTCTCCATTGAGTATATGAAGAGGTTAACGACAGACACTTAGAATGACCAGAAAAAACAATCACAATTTTAATGCGTTTATATTCCCTAAACAATTATGTTGGACAGGAGCTGAAAAGGAACATTTTTGCTTTTGTCGTTTCTCAATTATATTTATGTCAGTTCTCATTTATTTATTTTCAAATACGTAAAGAAATAATTAGGAGTTGATGATATATCCTTTAAAGTGCCCTTTCTGAGCTGTGTGGATATATATAAATGTAATATGTTATATAAAAGTTCTTTATTGTATCAATACATTTTGTAAATCAGTGTGCACTGACTCAGCTATCTCCCTTCCCTAAACTAGGGGTTGAGGACGTTGTATGTTCCGGTGTTACGTCACGGACTCCCTTTTCTACCATGGGCCAGGACGGTGGCCTTCTTGCAAAGGACTTGTTTTGGCAGATGTAACCCTTATCCTGAGTGCATGCCCTTGCTAACCTCAGATCGTGACGGGTGTATAGAACGAAATTACGTTAGAAAATACCAATTCCAACAGCAACAACAACAATAACATTATGCCATTCAGAAGATACTCTGTCCTTTCACTCATTATGATCATTCTTGTGACACTTCTTTGCAAGATTCTTTTGAGGCTAAGAGGGAGTGGTTAGTGTCGTCTTCACCTGGGTACCTCTATTACCTAAGCTGCCGAGGTGAGTACTACATCAGATGTATGGCGTGGTGAATGGTGAAAGTGTAGTTTCACAAGCTGAGACTTCACACAGGGAATGCTTTTCTGTCTTAAGGGGGATTTACACGGTCAAACGGTTCGTCGAACGCGGTTCGACAGACAAGTGTTTGAAGTGATGTTAGAACGTGTGAAAACGTGTTCGACAACCAAATACCCCGTTCGCACGTTCGAACATCACTTCAGACACTTGTCTGTCGAACCGCGTTCGACTAACCGTTTGACCGTGTAAACCCCCTTTTACATCTCTCAGAAAAATAAAAATATCTTTCTTGTTATATTTCCTGCTTGATGTCTGTACGTTATTTTCTAACATTTTGTATTAAACTCTCAGCGTTTATCGAAAATAATCAAAAAAGAATAATCAGTATCGAATTTATTTCTCGGTGTGATTCTAATGCTGCAAGTTCCAGGACATCGGCTGGCATCACATTCAGCACGGGTAAATATTCAATCAGTTTCTGTAAGCATAGAAAGAGCTTAGCTAAGACATATGAAGTGTGATGTAGAAATAATTATTCTCTCTCTCTCTCTCTCTCTCTCTCTCTCTCTCTCTCTCTCTCTCTCTCTCTCTCTCTCTCTCTCTCTCTCTCTCTCTTCCTTTTTCTACACACGCACGCACACCCACACACACATACCCACACACACACACACATATTCGCTAAGTGAGGAGGTAGTTAATGCTAACTCAATCCATAGTTTTAAGGACACATATGATAAGTATCACTAAGTACAAATTGGAACAGATCAGGAGACGGGAAGATACGAGCTTTGGGTTCTTTCCCGTAAGCACAATTAGGTAATCACACACACACACACACACACACACACACACACACACACACACACACACACACACACACACACACACACACACACATAAGTATCACTAAGTATAAAATGGAACCGATCAGGAGACGGGAAGATACGAGCTTTGGGCTCTTTCCCGTAAACACAATTAGGTAATTACAATTAGGTGATCACACACATACACACACACACACACACACACACACACACACACACACACACACACACACACACACACACACACACATTTCCAATTTTCCTTTCAATCAATCACTGAAAAGTAACAATCTCCACCAACAATAAATGAGCTGACGGAAAACTGGCTTAAATACTCATTCTAATTTGACAACATTATAATTAGCTTTTTGCTGATGATCAAACAGTGAGTTAGTAATTTCTTTTCCCCATTTTTTCTTTTTTAACATGAATTAATTTCACAGAATTATAATATTCATCTGGACTGAAAGTCAATGATTTTAATGACAAACGTTGGGTTCCTTTGATCTCTTTTGCTCTCGCTCTCACGCTCGCTCTCGCTCTCGCTCTTCGTTGCTTAATTAATATTAGATTGTAAAATACTAATTCGAATAAGATTACCAGGTCGTAGCAATTTCACTCAAGTTCAAAGAGGTTTTGATGATATGTACGATATATGTGTATATGTAGTCACCGTGGCTCAAGCGGTAGCGTCCGCGACTCTGAGTCGCCTGGTCGAGGGTTCGCACCCCTTGGTAGAAAAGGGAGTCCGTGACGTTAAACCGGAACAACAAGTACGATATATGTATATATGAATAGAATCGATTCCTCTATCCATTTAAAGTAGAGCGACAAGACGGAGCTTCTGAGGATAATGTTTTATCATTGAGTCTCTACGTCTTCTACGCTCTCACCTATGGGTCCTCCATGACCCGCATTCCACCCGTCCGTGGGTGGAGAATCTAAAACAACTGCGCTCTCACTTGGCGTGCAGAGTTGACGGGAGTTACCAAGTATTCTCATTTTACACTTCCACTTTCTCTCCTCACTCATGGCTAGTTTTCACAATCCTTGTTCTATGGACGCTTATAATGCCAAATAAATGCATCATCATTTGTGACAATATGAAACGTATTTCTACACCTAATCAGGAGTCAAACTAACAATATACTTGGCACTCCATCGATATGCCTGTGGCAAATTAGACTGTATCACAGATGGATTTGCGTAAAGTGCGAAAACTAGCCACTAACGAAGTTGGGAGGAGGCAGTAAAAATTCGATGTTAAGTCTTGGACATTCGTTAAACATCTCTTATTATGCCCTCACATCTGACAAGTCACAACACTCCTCATCTCTGTTTCTTTTTACACTGTTTTCTTCATGCCCAGGTGCGATGAGGGCAGATTTATTTTTTATTTATTTTTTTGCCTGTCCTGGTGTCACAATCATAAAAAAAGAAAAAGAAAATGCTCAAAGGCGTTTATCTAAACCGAATCATATTGAGGAGTCGAAACATGTGTGATTTTGGTGTGAGGTAGGTGCTCGTCAGCCCTTTGAGTAATTACAGAATCAAGGTAGATTTCAGTTACACCTAATGTTACTTATTCCTGCTAGTCCTACTTGTGTCAAAGTCATGAAACAGCAGACACCATCTATATGACAAGCGTGTATGTCATTTTTAGTGAAGTATTGCTTAATTTTACAAATACAATACATTTACATGTAATTGATACAACTTCAAAATTTCGCTTTTCAAAATTAAAGCGTCAGTTTAGAAATATATTATATGCAAGTCAAAACAATGCATGATAAATACATAATAAATTTTGTCTCTGAAAAAAATATTCTCTTTCATGACGTCATTACAGTAACACGTGTAATATATTTTTTTTAATTATCCGAACAAAAACACACGCGCACACACACACACACACACACACACACACACACACACGCACACACACCAAAACACACACACATACACACACACACACACACACACACACACACACACACACACACACACACACACACACACACATATATATATATATATATAATATATATATATATATATATATATATATATATATATATATATATATATATATATATATATATATATTTATATATATAATTGATACAAAATTCTTAAGACCATCAGAGGACTCGAACTCTGGTCGTAAGTTACAGAATCCTGCCACCATATAGACTGAGCTACTATAGCAGACAAAAATCTACTTAACATAATCAAGCCAGATCAAGCAAACACTTTCCCGACAATCTTTTATATCAACCCCCGTTAAAGTTGACAAGTGGAATTTAAGTAAATATATTCACAATACATCCATGAAAATAACTCTATTAGTATTCACGAAAAAAGTTTTAGATTATCAGGGGATTCGAACTTGTTGCAAGCTACATAATCATGCCACCATACCGACTGAGATACTACAGCAGACAAAAGTACGTATTAAAGCCTAGTCATATCAAGCAAGCAGTTTCCTGTCATGCAAGAAAAATATTTTAGACCAACAGGGCATTCGAACCCGCCCTGCAAGCAACAGAGTCATCCCACCATACTGAGCCACTACAACACAATAAATAATCTTCATATCATAAACCAGCCATTTCAAGCATACAGTTTCTCGCCTGTCTTTAATATCAACCAATTACGGCTGTACATGGAATTTAAGTATATACTTTCACAATGAAACCGTAATATCTTAAACCGGCAGGAGACTCGAACTAGCGTCGCAAGTACAGAACCATGCGACCAAACAGACTGAACCACTACAACAGACGCTAAGAATATATCAAAGTGTATTTTTGCAATTTTTTAAATTATTGTTTCCCTGTGAGTCATAAATACAAATTATTACATAATTGGAAAACATAATATCAGTAACGACGAATATATTGCGTCATGGTGAATAGAAAATATTTGATTATGACGTCAAATTGCGCTTTCAGTAATTCAAAATAATGAAGGGAGACATACATACATACATACATACATACATACATACATACATAAACACACACACACATACATACATACAGAGAGAGAGAGAGAGAGAGAGAGAGAGAGAGAGAGAGAGAGAGAGAGAGAGAGAGAGAGAGAGAGAGAGAGAGAGAGAGAGAGAGAGAGAGAGAGAGAGAGCTGAAATGTTAATTATTCTGTTAGTGTAGGTACCCAACCAGATTTTTCCTATATATTTGCTTTCGTATATTTTATATTTCTTTAACCTAGGTCCCTCGTCTTAGTTTTACGTTAGTATGGGTCAGCCTAGTTTATTCGGGGCTGTTCGAACAAGAAGCCTAGGAAATGACATTTCTAGTATACAAAAGCATAATATTATCAAAAAGCTTCTTCTTCTTCTTCTTTTTATTGCCTCTTTTTCTTCTTCTTTTATTTCTTCTTTTTCTTCATTTTCGTCATTTTCTTCTTCTTCCTTCTTCTTTCCTCTTTCTTCTTCCTTCTTCTTCTTCTTCTTCTTCTTCTTCTTCTTCTTCTTCTTCTTCTTCTTCTTCTTCTTCTTCTTCTTCTTCTTCTTCTTCTTCTTCTTCTTCTAAGATCGCCCCTGCGGCATCGTTATGCCGGAGACGACGGTTGGCAACCACAAAATGGTTTCCATTCGCAACAGGTCGCTCATTGCCTGAGAACGAATCTTTGGTAATAAAATCAGACTTTTTATTTCCTGTCTCGGATTTCCTCGCTAATGCTGTGGCTCAAGAGAGGCATTTAGTTGCTTTGAGTGGGCCTGATACATGATTATCCAGGGTGGATAATTGATGAGTTAAGAAGATTTCCAAATATATTTTATATGAAGACACGTATGTTTATTTCACTAAATGTTTGAATTGCTTAAAAGTCTGTTCATGTACAGTAATATTGCAAGGTTTTCTTGAGATATTTTAATTATAAACGCAAATTATATTACCTGTTACTTGAGATATTTCAACCGGTATTGTGCTACAGTTAATATACAATTTGTTGTTCCGGTTTTACGTCACGGACTCCCTTTTCCAGCAAGGGCTAGGATGGTTGCCTTCTTGCGAAGGACTTGTTTTGGCAGATGTAATCGTTACCCTGAATGTATGTCCTTGCTAATCTCAGACCGTGACGGGGCGCTAACCCTCGACCTGACGCCTCAGAGTCGCGGACGCTACCACTTGAGCCACGATTAATATACAATATTACCTTTAATTTTTTCAATTGAAGACACAGATTACTCATTTGGTAACTTAGTGATTTAAAACTGTATAGATGAACAGTGATATTGTACAAATTTACATACAAAAGTTTATAGTGGTGAATAATCAATTATATATTTGATATTGCGGGTATTTACTTTTAATTTTACTTATATATAATTCCATTAGCGAGTTCCTTCAGGGAAAGGGTACTGTAATTTCACGTAGGTAAAGCAAAACTGTATTACTTACATAGTTTTACTATTATTATTATTATTATTATTATTATTATTATTATTATTATTATTATTATTATTATTATTATTATTATTATT
>JAXCGZ010002361.1:37500-40000 GCA_037179515.1 Halocaridina rubra | reverse complement strand
ATATTTCTGGTAAGGAAATCAAGGTGGGAAAGAAAGTGTAGGAGAATGAATGCCACGGAAAAATTATATAATAGAGATATTGTGCCTACAGCTCTGTAGTGAACAGAAATTGAAATGTAAAAGAGGAAAAGTGGAACAGAATGATTGTAATGGTGATAATGTGTTTGGGAAGTACAATATTGTGTCAAGAATGGATAGAGTGAAAAAGGAGGAGGTGAGCAAAAAATGGGTATGGGAAGAAAGCTGTCTGATAGACCAGAGACTGATGAGGTTCTTCGGGCATACTGATAGTTAGAGCAGAGACTAATGAGGTCCTTTGAACAAATGGACAAAGTGAGTGAGGAATAACTACCAAATCTAGTGTGGAGAGCATTAGTAAGAAGTGCATTTCTAAAGAGAGATCTAGAATATGATGGATAGACTATGGTGACAAGAGCATTGGTACACTTGATTTCCCAGCTGAGCACGGAAAAAGTACAAGCGATAGAGAGCTTTTGAATATATGACACGGGTCATTTGACTTTTCCTGAACCTAAGCAGCGCTCTGAACTGGGACTTGGGGTTGTGGGAGTGAAATGAAGTGAAGTGATGGGAGGAAACCAGCTGAAGTTGTTAGGTCAAATGACTGGAGAACTTTGCCCAGTTTACACTATTATTGCGTAAAGTAGTGTGGTGGGATGGAAATTATGGCAATTCTTAATCCCCTAGGACCTAAGATGGGAGACATGAGGTGAATGGGAGACATGAGGTGAATGGATTATTTGATGAATGGGTTATTTGATGAATGGATATATGCTTTGACTTGGTTACCTCCATTACAAGGGGAATTTCAGCCTTTGTATATGCATGTATGTATGTATGTATGTATGTATGTATGTATGTATGTATGTATGTATGCATGTATGTATGTATGTATGCACATAATAATAATAATAATAATAATAATAATAATAATAATAATAATAATAATAATAATAATAATAATAATAATAATAATAATAATAATAATAATAATAATAATAATAAAAGTAAAAGTAACAGTTGTTGTTGTTGTTATTGCTACTACAATTATCTTAACAGGAGCAGCAGCGTGGAAGCAAGTTTTTATTTCGAAGCCCAAACACGTGAAGATACTGTTTATAGCAAACTCCCCTTACAGTCAACGGTATATTCACTAACCCCACTGAGTTTGCAGGGGCTACCATATGATCATCATTTTCCATTCACCTGAGAAGGACGGGCAAGAATACCTCCTCCTTGTTCTCCTGTGAGTCGTTACAATAGATTAAATGAGTCTGAGTGAGGGGATTGGGGATGCCCACCTTTGTATATTTCTCCTGCAAAGTGTCAAGGTTTTGTTTTTACTCAGCCATCCCCCTATAAGGGGGATTATGGTTCCTGTATGTAGATAATCTATAATGCGGGATTGTATGATGATATTTAACTTGAGAGTAACACATGTCAAGTTGCCTCTTCGTACAAGTATTGTGTGAAGATTTATAGCTCGCGAATTGGTTGGCGCAATAACTACTTCTTTCCTTCCACTCCCAATCTCTGAAACTGTCATCATCCTTCTGTCTTCCCTAACGCTTATGACCTTTCTTCCTTCAAAGAATTGATCTATCGTCATTTCAGGGTCTAATCCTGTCATATTTGTAAGTTCTCATTTCTTTGACTGTTCTTACTCCCTGTCATTTTCTTATTGGCTATAATTGTATTATTTCTGCCTTGTTCTTAAGCTGCTATTTTTTCTTATCAATGTTTCCCAGAGGCTCGGGCCCGATTAAGGTAATTATCTTTGCCCAACCCAGTGTAACACTCATAAAAAATACTTCCATTCATTTTTATTTCAGTTAATTGCTTACAATAAAAAGCACATTTTTAATGTTCCGCCATGTCCTATATTATCAAGTTGTTTAGTAATATTTGCCCCCCACCTGAGGGAGGGAAGTAGGAATACATCCTCCGTGTTCCCCTGCGTGTCGTAAAAGTCGACTACATGGGGCAGAGAAAAGGGACTGGGTATCCCCTAATATGTATTTTTCTTCCTTCATAGTCAAGGTATTTTTCTTTGACTCAGCCACCCCTCTGATAGGAGGCATATGGTATTTGTTTTTAAACAGACTTATGTTATATGTGACACATATAATCAAAATTGCTACTATACACTTTTCTTTCTAAATAAAAAAGGAACAAATAAAGTTTTATAATAATGGGAAAGTATCTAATCCTGTTTTGACGTATTTTTTGCTATCTCCTAAAGTCATTCCTAATCAAAGAGTGGAAGACTCAGAGGTTTTGTCTAACTTACCCATACCTGACCTAGTCCTAACCTAACTTAACCTCTCCAATTAGAGATATCCGAGGAAGAGCAAAATCTAGAATGGTTAGGAATATAACTTGGAGCTCGGTAGCTCACAAAAAATTTAAAATAAAAACAAGAAAATAAGTTAAATTTTAAGAAGCAAACGAAAATGAACAAATATAATAACTGATAAAA
>JAXCGZ010002361.1:0-32500 GCA_037179515.1 Halocaridina rubra | reverse complement strand
AAATCCATTATTACGAGTTCTGGTTTGATCATGAATTTTTAAAACTTTATTAATATCTCCCTTGTTAATCCCTTTAAACCATTTATACACTTCAATCATATCCCCCCTAACTCTTCGCCTCTCTAGAGAATGTAGATTAAGTTTTTTTAATCTGTCCTCATATGGTAGATTTCTGATATTGTGTATCATCTTGGTCATTCTTCGTTGCACTCTCTCCAAGGATTCAATTTCCATTCTATAATAGGGTGACCAGAATTGCACAGCATAATCTAAATGGGGCCTAACTAATGCAAGATAGAGCTGCAAAATAACTTTTTCCGTCCTATTGCTGACGCTTCTTGAGATAAATCCTAAAATTCTGTTTGCTTTATTTCTGACTGCTGTGCATTGCTCTCTTGGCTTAAGACTACTACTCACAAGAACTCCCAAATCCCTTTCACACTGAGAACTCATGATTTCATGGTTATTTAGCTTATAACTAGTATTGTCTTTTATAGTACCCATTTTAACTACTTTACATTTTTCAACATTAAATTCCATTTGCCATTTGTCCGACCATTCAGATAATCTATTTAGATCTTCCTGTAAAGCATGAATGTCTTCTTTTCCATTTATAGTTCTACCTATTTTAGTGTCGTCTGTGAATTTACTTAGGTTACTACTGATATCCGAATCCAGATCATTTAGATATACGATGAATAATAGAGGACCCAGTACCGAGCCTTGTGGTACCCCGCTAGTAACCGAGCCCCACTCTGATTTCTCTCCATTTATGCAAACCCTCTGTTTTCTGTCTTTTAACCATTGTTTGATCCATCTGAGCACAGCTCCTCCTATACCATGAGCTTCCAGCTTTTTAACTAATCTTTTGTGAGGAACTCTATCAAAAGCTTTGCTAAAATCTAGATATATTGTATCATATTCTTTGCCACAATCTACTGCCTCGTAAACTTCTGAATAAAAAGACAGTAAGTTTGTAAGGCACGAAAAACCCTTAAGAAACCCGTGTTGTGAAAGTTTTATCAGTCTGTGTAATTCTAGATGTGCCCTTATTTTATTTGCAATTATGGATTCTAGAATCTTACCCACTGTTGACGTTAAACTTACCGGCCTATAATTATTTTTTTTAACACGTTCTCCTTTTTTAAATATTGGTACCACATCTGCCAATTTCCACTCCATGGGTACCGATCCTAATTTTATTGAATTATTAAATAATGCAGTTAGAGGACAACTAAGCTCTTCCTTGCATTCCTTTAATATTCTAGCATATATTCCATCAGGTCCCGGAGATTTATGAGCCTTTAATTTATCTATTTCTTTTATTACCTCCTCTCTCGTAATATTTATTGAACTAAGTATATTATCGGGACTGTCTCTGTAAATGGATTCTACTTCCGGAATATTTTCCAAGTTTTCATTTGTAAATACAGATAAGAAATAATCATTTAAACATGTACACATCACTTTATCGTCATCTGTGATATGGCCATTGGCTACTTCAATTGGTCCGACTTTTTCCTTAAATTTTGTTTGATAATGTTGATAAAACCCTTTAGGATTTTCTTTAGCTTCTCCTGCTATTCTAACTTCGTATTTTCTTTTCGACTCTCTAACTATCTTTTTAACTTCCCTGTTTAACTGTATATATTGCTGCCTCACCTGCTCTTCACCTCTTTTTAGTTTCCTGTATATTCCTCTTTTAATACCTATAAGATTCTTTATTCTATTGTTCATCCATTTAGGGTCATTTTTTCTTGATCTGCAATGTTTCATGGGAATATAGTCTCTCTGACTATTCTTAAGAGTCATGACAATATTGTTATATTCCTCATCCAAATTTATATTAACTGACGGGCTGCTGTTCTTTCCTGTGAGAGAATTTAATGTATTGATCTTATCTTGTGATAATCCTTGGCATGTGGTACCCAAATTTCGGGGTAATCCGCTACCTGCGACCTGACCTGCTGGATTAACTACCCACATCTGTACCCCAGAAATCCCTTCCCATACCTCATTAGATAATTTAGTTTTTAAGCCCTCAAAATCTCCTGCTCTAAAGTTTGGAACAATATTCTTATATTCCTTTATAGTTTCCTTGAAGATTATGTTAAATCTAATGGAATCATGGTCACTGTTGCCCAATTTTTCACCAACTTCTAAATTTGTAACCATATTCTCTCTATTACTAAGAACTAAATCTAGTGTATTCACCCCCCGTATTGCTTCATGTACATGCTGAGAAAGGAAATTGTCTTCTACTACTTCCAAAAACTCCTTAGAGCTACTATCACCTGTTATGGTTTCCCAGTTAATATGTCTAAAATTAAAATCGCCTACAATGCAAACTCTATTTGACCTGCTCACTTTAGAAATTTTATCGTATATAACTTGCGACTCTATATTATCTAGATCAGGTGGTCTGTAGACTACTCCTACAACTAGACTTTCTATATTATTTTTAATTTCAACCCATAAGGTTTCTGAATTTAGATTTGTCTTAATTCCAGACTTAATGCAGCTTCTGAGGCTATCATTAATATACATAATTACCCCTCCCCCTCTTTTATCTGCACTACGATCAGCATTATAAAGTTTATATCCTGTAATTATGTACTCAGCTTTAAGGTGTTTGCTTTCTAATTTAATCCAACTTTCACTAATGCATATTATATCCGGTCTCTCACTACATACTATGGCTCTCAGTTCTTCTATCTTGTTACCTAAACTACGGCTATTTGTATAATATACTTTTAAACTTTCTCTAGCTTCACCCTTCTTGTGGCTATTCTTTTTGTTAATATTTGTTCTATGTAACAAATGGTTCTTATCCTTAGACTCCCAGTTATTTGACCCACTATTTACTGAACCCTTACTGACTAATTTCTCTGCACAAGTATTAATCATTTCATTATTTGTGTCTAACAAAACCCCCCTACCTCTCTGTCTATCATACCAGCCAATACCGAGACACCTGAATTAGAAAGATGCACTCCATCCCTTGCATACATATGCTTACGACTAGTGAAGTGATCCCACCCGTCTATAAAACCTATATTATTCTCCCGACAGAAGACTTTCATCCTAGCATTTACTCCTATAGCTCGAGACCACCACTCTGAACTTTGGCTAAGCCTAGGGAGAATACCACACATCACAGGAACTGCACCTCTTTTCCTAATCTTATCCAGGGCTTGTCTATACAACCTAATCAGCTCTTCACTTCTACCATCCTGCACGTCATTTCCCCCAGCTATCAAACAAACAACATCTTTTTTCTCAATCCAGCTATTTATTGACTCACCCACCTTCTTCATACCTGCTCCAGGGAAAAAATATTTTCCTCTAACTCTATGCCTGAGTTTCCTGTCTACATATCTGCATAGTGAATTCCCTACAATTACCAAAGAACGAGACTTATCCGGAGGATGGGTTACTCCGACCTTGGGAGACTTACCTAGGCTCTTGACCTGAGAGCTTTTCCCACTTCCATTTTTACGATCGCTAGTACACCTATCTGACTCTATGGTTCCTGAAGAATTACTGCCGCCACTGTCACATTCATCTCTAAGTGACCTAAATGAATTAGCAACCTGTAGTCTAAAAGTATCATTTTTCTTAAGAACCATTTTCGTTGAACCCTTATTCACAACTTTCCAGTCGTCTTCATTATTCAATCGACCCTTCCTGGTTAACACCTCTACTTTACCTCTCAGATCCCTGTTCTCCTCAGCTAAGGATCTGACCTCCTGCCTGACTGCGGCCAACTCATTTCTTAAATTAAAAATGAGTTTGCTTGCGTCAGACGAGGACAAATCCCCAGCACAGCCACAAACAGCACCAACAACGACACAACTACCGACACCACTACCACTAACACCACCAGCACAAAGAACACCACCACTCTCCATTGTACTAAGTTTGGTCAAGATTAGAGCTACTGGAAGCACGTCCTCACTGGATGAACCCAGGAACTAAAGGTTAGTGCTTGTTAGAAAAACCATAAAAAGAAAAAATAGAATAAATAAGTAGAGTAGAATAGAATAGGTTAGACATGCTGAAAATACAATTCATAAATGGAGCTGCCTCGTGTGTGCCAGTAGGCATGTTTCAGTGTCCTCTATTCTTATGTTCTTATGTTCTTTGCTAACCTCAGACCGTGACGGGGCGCGAACCCTCGACCTGACGCCTCAGAGTCGGAGACGCTACCGACTGAGCCACGGCGACTACACTATATATACTTATCTATATCTATATATATATATATATATATATATATATATATATATATATATATATATATATATATGTGTGTGTGTGTGTGTGTGTGTGTGTGTGTGTGTGTGTGTGTGTGTGTGTATATATACTATACATACTTATTTATATATATATATATATATATATATATATATATATATATATATATATATATATATATATATATATATATATATATATATATATATATATATTATATATATATATATATATATATATATATATATATATATATATATATATATATATATATATATATTTATATAATTATATATATATATATATATATATATATATATATATATATATATATTTATATAATTATATATATATATATATATATATATATATATATATATATATATATATATATATATATATATATATATATATATATATATATATATATATATATATATATATATATATATATATATATATATATATATATATATATATATATATATATTTATATATATATATATAAATATACATATATATATATATATATATATATATATATATATATATATATATATATATATATATATATATATATATTATATATATATATATATATATATATATATATATATATATATATATATATATATATATATATATATATATATATATATATATATATATATATATATATATATATATGGTTTAAATTATCTCTTGAGATAATTTTTTTCCTTTGAGAATTTTTTTCCTTTGAGAACTTTTTTCCTTTGAGAAATTTTTTCCTTTGAGAAATTTTTTCCTTTGAGATTTTTTTATCCTTTGAGAATTTGTTTCCTTTGTGAATTTTTTTCTTTTGAGAATTTTTTCCATTAGTTATTTTTTTTTTCTTCTGTGATTAAACTTTTTTCGCCTTTGATATAACTGTATTAATTCCACTCGAGATAAATCTGTTTAAATTCTTTTGGATGGTTTTAATTATCTTGAGATAATAATATTCCTTCGATGTAGTATTTTTCTTTTTTAAAGTGTCATATCAAATCACCTTTGTGAAAGATATTTCAATCATCCTTTGGTGGGTTTTAATTCACTTCTGAGATAATGTTTTAGTTCTTTGAGATAAATGTTTTAGTTCTTATGTTAACTTCATATTAACTTTCTTCAATAATTTAACCAAGTAAGATATCCAAGCTCTCCTTTTAACAACTTTTGCCTATATTAACTTTCAAAAGAATTCATTTCCTCTCTAACTATGAATAAAATTTTCTAATCTTGCCCCATTTGCAAATATGTACAACTTGATTACTAGCATAGTTCCCAAAATTTGGAAGTTACTCTCGCCCAGTTGTTCAAGGCGTTACAATTAAGACTTTATTTTTCTTCTTATGTATGATCTTAATATATACTTATTTTACAATAGTTCTTTTTACCAACTTGTATTAAAGTATTTATTTCACCCTTATTAGTTCTAACATGTTTCCCATATAGGTTGGCACTAAAAGTTGACGTGACATTCCAGTCACTGCCATATAGAAACTGGCATTGCACGTCAATACCTATTTAGATGGTTATTTTTTTTTTACATCACGGACTCCTTTTTCAGCCAAGGGCTAGGACGTTTTCTTTCTTGCGAAGGACTCTTTTTGGCAGATGTAATCGTCACCCTGAGTGCATGCCCTTGCTAACCTCAGACCGTGCCGGGGCATTGCAGATCTATACCTAATTAGATACTTGTTGTAATTGGATAACTGGGTCTCTTCTTTGTAATACTTGTAAAGTCGTCCTTCAGACCTTTGGCATCAATGTAACTTATCTGTAATTTTTAGTCTAGTACAATGTAACTACTAATCGTGCATGATAACCTTTTCTCACTATAAAGGAACATGCTAATGAGTATATATTGCAGAGGAGTTATGCAGTACTTGCCAAAAAATAAAAAGTACCAATTCTCAATTTTTGTAGCAATTACCTGGTTTGATGGATTTTCCTTAAGACCATTCTTGTCGAGAAAGCTAAATGAATACAGATAGTTCCTGTATCGTCAATTCCCTTCCTCGTGTTTTTTTTTTTTTACGTCGATGAATTAGTTGCGATAAATTCTAAATTATTTTTTACATAACTTAAAGCAAATTTGATTTGGTTTACTTCTTGACATTAAAGATTTGATTTTAAAATTTACATTGGTATGATGCATTATAATTGAAATATTTAGGTAAAAACTTTGATCTGCTTTCCGAAATTTTTTTCAGGGCTCGTAAACAGACTCGGTGTATCTTTTCAAGAACAACTGCATATAATCCAAAAGATAGAAACCCTTTTCTTCCTGTCAACTATTAAGGCAAGTATAATTTTTGGATTTTTACTTTATTGGAATCTCTTGATATTCCTTAAGCTAGTTATCTATCAGTTTGCTGGGCAGTATTTGATTTTTTTTTGTTAGGCTTGGATCGCTTTCACACCAAAGTGGCACGTCGCACGTGGCATGCCACCTGACACGCCAGTTGAAAACTAACATCCGGATATATAAGAAACCTTTCACATAGAAGTGGCGTGACACGTCCCATGTGCTACTTGCAACTTGCGTCACAAGTCGCACGTGGCACATGGGACGTGTCACGCCTTTTAAATGTTAAAGATATCATATTTCCGAATGTTCGTTTTCAACTGGCATGTCACGTTGCATGCCACGTGCCACGTGCCACTTTGGTGTGAAAGCGACCTTGAAGGCAGCAGCACGTTCCTACTTATCATTGGAGAATATGTCTACAGATCTCGCTTGAAAAAATGTTTGTGTAAAAAATTGTTTGTAAGTGGTTCTTTATAGCACAGTGGATAATTTATCATGATTAATTTTATCACTAAACTTAATATTTTTATTAGTATTATTGTTTTAACTTATTAGAACTGGGAAGCCCATGTCGACATCCTTTTTAGAGATAAACCCAAATTAAATTTCTCCTGTTGTAAACCTATGTAAATTAATCTTGTGATAAAATATGTAAATTAATCTCGAGATAAACCTATGTGAATTAAATTAATCTTGAGATAAAATATGTTAATTAATCTTGAGATAAACCTATGTGAATTAAATTTGAGATAAACCTAAGTGAATTAAATTAATCTTGAGATAAAGTATGTAAATTAATCTTGAGATAAACCTATGTAAATTAATCTTGAGATAAACCTACTCAAATTAATCTTGAGATAAACCTATTTAAATTGATCTTGAGATAAACCTATGTAAATTAATCTTGAGATAAACCTATGTAAATTGATCTTGAGATAAACCTATGTAAATTGATCTTGAGATAAACCTATTTAAATTGATCTTGAGATAAACCTATGTAAATTGATCTTGAGATAAACCTATGTAAATTAATCTTGAGATAAACCTATGTAAATTAATCTTGAGATAAACCTATGTAAATTGATCTTGAGATAAACCTATTTAAATTGATCTTGAGATAAACCTATGTAAATTAATCTTGAGATAAACCTATTTAAATTGATCTTGAGATAAACCTATGTAAATTAATCTTGAGATAAACCTATGTAAATTGATCTTGAGATAAACCTATGTAAATTGATCTTGAGATAAACCTATTTAAATTGATCTTGAGATAAACCTATGTAAATTAATCTTGAGATAAACCTATGTAAATTAATCTTGAGATAAACCTATGTAAATTAATCTTGAGATAAACCTATTTAAATTGATCTTGAGATAAACCTATTTAAATTGATCTTGAGATAAACCTAGGTAAATTAATCTTGAGATAAACCTATTTAAATTGATCTTGAGATAAACCTATGTAAATTGATCTTGAGATAAACCTATGTAAATTAATCTTGAGATAAACCTATGTAAATTAATCTTGAGATAAACCTATGTAAATTGATCTTGAGTATAACCTATGTATATTAATCTCGAGATAAACCTATGTATATTAATCTCGAGATAAACCTATATAAATTAATCTTGAGATAAACCTATGTAAATTAATCTTGAGATAAACCTATTCAAGAGACTCTCGAGATACTTTTTTCTTCAATTCCTCATTTGAGATTATTTCAAATTCTCATTAAATGGACCTTTTAATTTAGACTTATGTAAATTAAAATTTTAGAGAAAAATTCAAATTAATTAAATGAATCTTTTAATTTAGATCTTTTATATAAATATAATTTAATTTTGTCCTTAGAGAAAAATCCAATTAAATCAATATAATTTCGTCTTCCGAGAAAAATAAAATTTAATTAAATGAAACTTTTAATATTGATTTTTTTTATATAGGTTCAACTTTGTTTTTAGAAAAAAAATTAATTAAATGAACTTTTTAATTTTGACTTGATAAAAAAAAATCAATTCAATTTCATCTATAGAGAAAAATCCATTTTAATTAAATGAACCTTTTAATTTTGACTTGATATAAATTTAATATTATTTTATTTAGAGAAAATTCAATTCAATTTCTTTCTTTGAGATAGCCTTCAATTTCTCACTTGGAGATGACAATAATAACCAGAGCTAAAAACATATTAATTGCTTTTGAGGAAACTATTTCTCACATTTAAAATTTGATTTGAGAAGATTAATTTCTTTTATGGAGACTATTACTGCCATTTGAGATTTGAATTCTATTAAGTTCAATTCTCCTTTGAGAGTCATGTTAGTTTTATCTCGAGATAAATGTTTGTTCTCCCGTGAGATAACTTATGATTTACCCTTAAGAGAAAATAACTTATATGAGATATGTATAATTCTCTTTGAAATACATGTTTTAGTTCTGTCTAGATTCATATTTGTTTCCTCGTGAGACAACTTTTAATTTATCTTCGAGTGAATGTTCTGTTTTGAGAGTAAATTGGTTTAAATTACCTCTTGAGATCATTTATTTTCCCTTGAGAATTTTTTTCCCTTTGAGAATTTGTTTTTCTTTTGAGATTTTTTTTCTTTGAGAATTTTGTTCCTTTAGGGATTTGTTTTCTCTTTCTGTGATTAAATTTACTTTCGCCTTTGATATAACTGTCTTAATTCTACTTGAGATAAATGTTTAAATTTTGATGATTTTAATTCTCATGCTATAATTTTAATTTTTCTTTTAAAGGGTTATTTCGAATCGCTTTTGTGAAGGTTATTTCAATACTACTTTGCGGGGTTTTACTTAACCTCTGAGATAATGTTTTAGTTCTTTGAGATAGTGTTTTAGTTCTTTGGGATAATGTTTTAGTTCTTTGAGATAATGTTATAGTTCTTTGAGAAAATGTTTTAGTTCTCCTTTGAGATAATGTTTGTTCTCCTCTAAGAGAAATGTTTTAGTCCTTTGAGAGAATGCTTTAGTTCTCGTTTGAGAGAAATGTTTTAGTTCTCGCTTGAAAGAAATGTTTTAGTTCTCGTTTGAGAGAAATGTTTTAGTTCTCGTTTGAGAGAAATGCTTTAGTTCTCGCTTGAGAGAAATTTTTTAGTTCTCGCTTGGGAGAAATGTTTTAGTTCTCGTTTGAGAGAAATGTTTTAGTTCTCGTTTAACTTTAGTTCTCCTTTGAGAGAAATGTTTTAGTTCTCCTTAGAGATATATATTTTAGTTCCCATTTGATATGGATGTTTTAGTTCTCATTTGAGATAATATGTTTTAGTTCTCATTTGAGATGGATATTTTAGTTCTCATTTGAGAGATGGATGTATAAGTTCTCATATGAGAAGGATGTTTTAGTTCTCATTTGAGATTGGTTTTAGTTCCCATTTGAGATGGATGTTCTAGTTTTCTTTTGGGATAGATGTTTAAGTTCTCTTTTGAGATGGATGTTTTAGTTCTCTTTTGAGATGGATGTTTTAGTTCTCCTCTGAGATAGCTATTTTAGTTCTCCTCTGAGAGTTGTTTTAGTTCTCCTCTGAGATAGCGGCTTTAGTTCTCCTCTGAGATAGCTGTTTTAGTTCTCCTCTGAGATAGTGGTTTTTATTCTCCTCTGAAATAGTGGTTTTAGTTCTCGTCTGAGATAGTTGGTTTAGTTCTCGTCTGAGATAGTGGTTTTAGTCCTCCTCTGAGGTAGTGGTTTTAGGTCTCCTCTGAGGTAGTGGTTTTAGGTCTCCCCTGAGATAGTGGTTTAGGTCTCCTCTGAGATAGTGGTATTAGTTTTCCTCTGAGATAGTGGTTTTAGGTCTCCTCTGAGATAGTGGTTTTAGTTCTCCTCTGAGATAGTGGTTTTAGGTCTCCTCTGAGGTAGTGGTTTTAAGTCTCCTCTGAGATAGTGGTGTTACATCTCCTCTGAGGTAGTGGTTTTGTCTCCTCTGAGGTAGTGTTTTAGGTCTCCCCTGAGATAGTGGTTTAGGTCTACTCTGAGGTAGTGGTTTTAGGGCTCCTCTGAGATAGTGGTTTTAGGTCTCCTCTGAGATAGTGCTTTTAGGTCTCCTCTGAGATAGTGGTTTTAGTTCTGTGAGATAGTTTTTAGTTCTCGTCTGAGATGGTTATTTTTTCCTTTTGAGATAATATAGTTCTGAGAAATCTATATTGGAGTTCATTTGAAATTATCTCCAACTTGATTGTAAAAAGATATATTTTTGAACTATTGACATTTATTTACATTCACTTCACTTTGAGGTTAATCTTTTAACTCTTGAAAGTAATCCGCTAATCTTTTCTTTGTGAGATTAATATACTGAAATTTTGACTGTAGAGGTAAAAATACTTCAAACTCCTTGATGAATTTACTTAATCTTTTTAGATGAATCTAATTTTTTTTTAGATGAATCTAATTTTATCTTTTTAGATGAATCTGCATATGACCCCACCGTAGAGCGCTTGGAAGGGCATCCCCAAATGGGGAATAATGAGGCCGTAAAGAGAATAGATCTAACGAGATGTCTGTTAGTAAGGTCGTTCTTGTTCCTAATATTCAATTTTCGACAAGATAGTTTCACGTGTTGTGCACGAAGGTGATAAAACGTTTCAGCCTAAATAAACGTTTGTTGAAAACATAATATCCAAAATAGGTTTTCCCAGATAATTGTCAGTGAACAATTAATATTATGACTACTTTTACTATTTATAGCTTAAGTTACTTGCCGTTCCATACCACTTAAAATTTTCAAGTGAAAATACTCGTTTGATCTTTGAAAAATATAGCTCCTTGGTAAGCCGTAAATGATAGTTATATATTTGCATACGATAATGGTTTTAATCTATAAATATATATTTTCATATATCCTAGAATGTTTTATGTAGTTCTTTGACTTATCTGTAGCTTCATACGGCTCCAAAATTTATTGATAAATACGTTTCCTTCACTTGATTAGAAATCTCAAAATCTCAACAGTGAGATATCCCGCTTCCCCAGTTGATTAGACATATCTCAAAATCATGAGTGAGATGTCCCGCTTCACTAATTGATTAGACATATCTCAAAATCAGAGTGAGATGTCCCGCTTCCCCAGTTGATTAGACATATCTCAAAATCATGAGTGAGATGTCCCGCTTCACTAATTGATCAGAAATCTTTAAATAATGAGTGAAATGTCCCGCTTCACCAACTGCTTAGAAATCTCAAAATTTTGCCAGATATCCCGTTTCACCAAATAAGAATATCTCAAAATCTTAAATGAGATGACCCGCTTTAACAAATAAATTTAAATCTCAGTTATTTTGACAGCTAGATGTCCCGCTTCACCAATTAAGAATATCTCAAAATGTTTTGAGATGTTTGCTCTTGATAAGAATTTAGTTTTTTTTTATCAAACCGTTTGTGAATGCATTGCTGAATGAAGTTTTATCATATGGAACATTATTTCACATTTAATTTTCTTTTCAGGAGTGTGAATAGAAAATCCAGAATAGGTTGATTATCTAAATTAAATCTCTCTCGGAGGACAAAAACTTCATAGAAATCAAAGAGTTGAAGATTTTCTATAGATTATTAGGACGTCTGCTGTCTACAGATTATTAGGACGTCTGCTGTCTATAGATTATTAGGACGTCTGCTGTCGACAGATTATTAGGACGTTCTGCTGTCTACAGATTTATTAGGACGTCTGCTGTCTACAGATTTATTAGGACGTCTGCTGTCTACAGATTTATTAGGACGTCTGCTGTCTAGAGATTTATTAGGACGTCTGCTGTCTACAGATTATTAGGACATCTGCTCAAGGATTTTTAATATTTATCTTCAAAAGTACAAAGTGATATTAGTTGAGTTGAGCATTGATATAGTACTTTCTCCCTGTGGAACAGTTTTCTAAATTTACCGAGGAATGGTCTTGATTTTACCGAGGAATGCGTTACATAGGCGAAAATATGCATTGGGAATTCCTGTATCCATTTAAAATGCAACTCGAAGCAGTAAAATTTTATTTTTTTAATTACCAGAAACTCTTGTACAATCTCGATGAGTAAATGGGCTTTTGTTATTACTAAAGAAATACGGGTAACTTAAAGTCGTACAAAGAACAATATGAAGTTAAATTCTGAACCATTAATAATCTTGGCAGAAAAATGTCCCTTCTGTTGATATGGCCGGGTGCCTCACAAGCGCGCGCAAAAAAAAAAAAAAAAAAAAAAAAAAAAAATCGAGGGCATTTAAGAATTCAGCGAAATATGTTCCACACGCAAATGGTTTGGGCGAACCAACAATGATGTAACCACATTACCCAAATTTACAATTCTCGTAAATTCTAGTTATAGAGCTGTTTACTGGTGTTGAAATTCTAGAATTCATTTTGCAGAAGGATAAAGTATATATATTGATATAATGGATTAAATATTATCAACACTTTGATAAAACTCAGTTTGGAAAAGGATAAAGTATAGATAGCAATAATGAATTAAATGGTGCCAGAACTTGAGAAAATTGATACTTTGGGAAAGGATAAACTATGTAATGTGGATTCACTGTTATCAGTACTAAAGTTTTTTTTTTTTTACCAACACTAGTTTTTTTTTTACCAGCACTAGTTTTTTTTTACCAGCACTAGTTTTTTTTACCAGCACTATTTTTTTACCAGCACTATTTTTTTTACCAGCACTAGGTTTTTTTTTACCAGCACTAGTTTTTTTTTTTACCAGCACTAGTTTTTTTTACCAGCACTAGTTTTTTTTACCAGCACTAGTTTTTTTTATTTTTAAAGGAAAAAAGTGTATACTGCAATAATGGGTTTAATTGCTACCAGCACTAAAGAAAAGTATTTTATAGGGTAAAGTATATATTGCGATGATGGATTATGCTGTACATAGGAATGCCCAACCTTTGTGTATGGGTCATTTTCATATGCCTTGAAATATTTTCGTTTTTGGGGCTAGAAAGTACTCGCATTCAGTTGCCCGTATTTGTTTAGAGCCCTTTTCATGGTCGAGATTGTATATGAATTATTTGTGTGGTTAATCTAGTATATTCCGTATATTATCAATATTTTCTCGGTAAATTGTATATGAATTACTTATTATGTGTTTAATCTAGTATATTCCCTATATTATCAATATTTTCTCGGTAAATTGTATATGAAGTACTTGTGTGGTTAATCTAATATATTCCCTCTATATTATCAATATTTTCTCGTGATACTGTATATGAATTGTGTGGTTAATTTAGTATGTTCCCTATATTATCAATATTTCCTCGGTAAAATTTATTTTATCTTGTAAATTTGTTCTAATTAAGCTGCGTTTTTGCAAGGACATCTAGGTCAGGATGAATTGAATTTTTCATTGCCTTTTATTAGCGGATTTGCTTGGCACTGGTGCCAAATCATAGGTGCCAACTCATAAGTGTTGCAGTCGAGCAAAATTACCAGCATTGTTTATCCATATACTATCTATCTTGGCTGTCTCCCCCAATTGGGGGGTAGCCGACATAAAAAAAAGCCATAAGGGGATTACTTTGCTGTAAGGGCAATGCATTGTCGCTAGATATAAAGAATGTTTGACATTTGCGAGGCTGATTGCAA
Organism: Halocaridina rubra; assembly: GCA_037179515.1. Taxonomy (NCBI): domain Eukaryota; kingdom Metazoa; phylum Arthropoda; class Malacostraca; order Decapoda; family Atyidae; genus Halocaridina; species Halocaridina rubra. The sequence continues at coordinate 18,327 of JAXCGZ010002361.1, read as the reverse complement.
ATATTTTTTAGTTTAGCGACGATTAGCTAATTTTGTTGGATTGCAACATCTGATCATGATTTGGCAACGCTATCCACAAATCTGGACCCGATTTCTTAAGCATTGTAATCCTAGGATACCATATTGTTAGTTAGCTAGACACACAAATGGATTTCATAAACTCATCTGAGGCGGTTCTTTGTATGACTAGGATCTTACATGGGATCCTAGCCATACACAGAACTGCATCAGATGCGTTTATGAAATCCATTTGTGTCTAGCTAACTAACAATATGGTATCCTAGGTTTACATTGTTTAAAATCGGGCCCTGGCCATGAGATTTGGCAACGCTACCCGCGAATCTGGCCATACTAGGTACTAAATTCATCATAACCTGGATATGCTCGCAAAAACGCTGCTTTAGTATTTTTCTAATATTTAAATTCCTGATAAACAAATTTTTAGATGTTACGGATATTCAAAATATTGTCCAGCAAATTTCTTTAGGTATTAGATTTACTTGTTTAAAGCTGTCTGTTAAAACCAATTTTTATTTGCTGTTTAAGTCAAACGTATGATAATATTTCCATTGGAGTCATGATGGGCTTCCGCTATTTAGCGCATTTTTTTAGCTGTATTTTTCATTGTTGCTAATTATTGAAATGGTATAAATATGTATAATATAACCATTTGGCAACAGTATGATTTAACTTGATTTGATAGTGCGTAGGGACAAGATCAAGTATTTATAGGCTTGTAGTGGGGGTACTGTAGATCAAGTATTTTTTTTTTTTGCTTGTAGCGGGTGTTGTATAGATTAGTCGACGATAAGGTAACCACTCTTCCTTGTAGGGGAGAGGTTCTCCTCGGACGTATATTCCCTTAAAAATTACTGGACCACTATCTTAAAGAATTCGACTTATATTATGCTATCAGACAACTCATGGTAACCTTTTCTCTAACAGGGTTTGAAGATTTTTTCACCCATTTGTAAAGGACTAGAAAAATATCTTGAAAACTTAAAAACATTTTTATTTTTACTCTGTAAAATAACTACAAAATACAACAATATTTTTGATACTCTGTAAAATAACTACAATATAAAAAACATGTTTTTGAAATTAATATTGTTTTTGGTATTTTTTCCCTTATATTTTTTTATTAAAAACATGAAACTTATAATTTTATTAAGTGTTTCAAGTTACTATCAATTTTGAGAAATAATTGCAATTACGAAATATTTAAATGAAAAATACTTTGAAAAAAGTACTTTGGAAAAAAAAGTATATGCTGCAAAGTACTGCACCACATGCTACACTTACATTTGTGGCATATACTTTTAAAAATATAATTTTTATGCATTTTTCGTAATTCCATTTTTATTATACAGATAGAAATTATATTTTTAATCAAGCTGCTTAACTTATGAAAAGAAACTAAACATTTTTGTACACTGAATTAAGCTGGAACTTTACATTTAAAAAACTTTAATTACTTCTCCACACAAACATGCCAATAAGGGCCATGAAATGAAGTTTTGGACTTTGAAATTAATTACCAAACCTATCATTTTAAATTCATGAAACTACTTACATAAACTTTCAAAGATGCCAATTTAGTAAATAATTTTAATTATTGGACTTAGTAAATTTTTGGATGACTAAGGACATTCTAGTCATAAATCAACTAGTATTTTACACAACTAAAATCGAAAATATAATTTCGGATACAATACACAATTTACAAGCAAGACAAATTTTTTTTGCAAATTACGAAAACTCAAAGATGCCAATTAGTAAATATTTTTAGTTTTTGGACTTAGTAAATTTTTAGTAAATTTTTGGATCAAGACAGTCAAGTTTATAAAGGTATTTTATACTACACCTAATATCAAAATATTTCGGGTAAAATGTCACAATTGACACCCAAGACAAACATTTAAAATTACAAACAAGCCAATTAGTAAATAGTAAAAAAATTTTGAATTAGTAAATTTTTGGATGACTTAATATGGATAAGAACAGCAGAGTACATAAGATTACTTGAATTTTACACTTAAAAAACATGAATTTTTTTTTTGATGACTTAATATGGATAAGAACAGCAGAGTACATAAGATTACTTGAATTTTACACTTAAAAAACATGAAATATTTTGGATGACAATATGGATAAAAGAACAGTACAGCAGAATACATAAGATTACTTGAATTTTATGCTTTAAAAAAAAGAATTTTTTTAAGACTTAAAATGGAGAACAGCAGATTACATAAAGGTTACTTGAATTTCACACTTTAAAAAAATTACAATTTCGAAAAAATGAATATATATAACTTTTGATAAAATTCATTACACTTAAGTAAATTTCAATTGACTATTGATGTATGCCGGTAACACAGTGTTCACATTATTGGATTTTGCCATATTGGGCAACTAATAATACAAAATATAAAACCTTTTTGAATACTGACATCAATCATATTCTGCGCTTGAAAAGTAAACTATATTGAAATATGTTACAATACATGGATAATTTTATACACTTTTCGACAAACAGTAGCACGATTATAAACTATACTGTTATAAAAAATATATTAACATTACAATATAACTATCAATCAGTTGTAATCAAATGAAAACCCAATATTCATGTAACTGAACGTTCAGAAAAATGCAACACTGCATACAAGTAAGTCAGCTAGAAGAGGAGTAGAGAAAAAGAGGCAATGAGGAAAATAAGGCAAGGAATCAATGAGGAAAAAGAGGCAATGAGGAAAAAAGAGGCAATGAGGAAAAAAGAGGCAATGAGGAAAAAAGAGGCAATGAGGAAAAAAGAGGCAATGAGGAAAAAAGAGGCAATGAGGAAAAAAAGAGGCAATGAGGAAAAAAAGAGGCTAGTTTGAAAATATATGAGTTTATACGTTCCACTTTCAGACTTTTATGGATCTCCTCCATCCTTTCTATATATGGTGGCTTCTCGGGGGGTATTCTTCTTGGGTTTTTATTTTGTATTGCTTGCAACCTTCCTAAGTTTGACTTGGATTGTATATATAAAGGTATGGGTGGGTATATTAAAATTGTTCTTACTAAAGTTTTATACAATTTTAACTTAGTTTTAGTTCTACATAAATTGAATCGTTTTAATTTGGTAGTCACAGAGTTGCTCTGAGTAATTCGGTTGTTGAACTGTGGTTTCACTCCTGTTCTATTTAAAGTTAGACCCAAAGTTTTTAAGCTATTTGAAAAATTGATCTTATTATTATTTATTATGATGTCTAATGGCTTGGATGCTGAGATAGATTATAGTTGAAATTTTTCCATATTTGTTTTAATTTTCATTTTTTCTCGAAGTCGTTTATTTTCACTATTTCTCGTTGGGTTTTCCTGGCCAAATAGTTCTTGTTATAATCTGTTATAATCTGGGTTATGTCGTCTGCGCAAATGATTGTTGAACATCCTGGTTCTGCTTCTGGGATATCCCTTGTAAACAGGACATAGAGTAAAGGGCTCAGATTCGAACCCTGAGGTACTCCTGCCCTAAGATCGAATTGTGGACCTATAAACGCGTTAATTTTGATGACTGATGTTCTGTCTGTTATAAATTCCGATAGTATTTTAGTGGTTAGTGAAGGTAATTGTAATTCTAAAATTTTAAATTTCAGGCCATCTCTCCATATTTAGTCGAATGCCGACGAGACATCTCTACTTAGTATATTGCATTTTCTTTTCTGATGTTGAGAAATCGCTATTTTTTCATACAGGAAAGTTAGTGCCGTGTGCGTGCCCATGCCTCTCCTAAAGCCATGCTGGTTAGGTGGGAGGATATCATTTGTCTCCAGATATTTATAAACTCTTTTAAGTATTATATTTTCAAATATTTTTCCTGGTACTTCAAAAAGAGATATTGGACGATAATTTTCTGCTCTGGTGTTAATTTTGCCGGGTTTCGGAATAAATATCATTAGAGAGGATTTGAACCTTTTTGGAAAGTAACCTGTTGACAAGCATGAGTTGAAAATATTTAGTAATTTAAGCAGTGCTATGTTTGGTAGGTGGGTTATTATTATCTTGTTTATTCCAGATATTCCTGGTGCCTTGTTTTTTAATATTCTTTATAATTTCTTTAATTTCAACCATTGTTATTGGAGTAATTAATTCTTCATCTGGTGTTAATCTACCTAAGTCGACTATATAATGAGGTGTAATTAGGTCATTATTTTCATTACAAGAATCAATAACTTCTTTCATTCTTTAGGTTGTATAGACAAGCCCTGGATAAGATTAGGAAAAGGGGTGCAGTTCCTGTGATGTGTGGTATTCTCCCTAGGCTTAGCCAAAGTTCAGAGTGGTGGTCTCGAGCTATAGGAGTAAATGCTAGGATGAAAGTCTTCTGTCGGGAGGATAATATAGGTTTTATAGACGGGTGGGATCACTTCACTAGTCGTAAGCATATGTATGCAAGGGATGGAGTGCATCTTTCTAATTCAGGTGTCTCGGTATTGGCTGGTATGATAGACAGAGAGGTAGGGGGGTTTTGTTAGACACAAATAATGAAATGATTAATACTTGTGCAGAGAAATTAGTCAGTAAGGGTTCAGTAAATAGTGGGTCAAATAACTGGGAGTCTAAGGATAAGAACCATTTGTTACATAGAACAAATATTAACAAAAAGAATAGCCACAAGAAGGGTGAAGCTAGAGAAAGTTTAAAAGTATATTATACAAATAGCCGTAGTTTAGGTAACAAGATAGAAGAACTGAGAGCCATAGTATGTAGTGAGAGACCGGATATAATATGCATTAGTGAAAGTTGGATTAAATTAGAAAGCAAACACCTTAAAGCTGAGTACATAATTACAGGATATAAACTTTATAATGCTGATCGTAGTGCAGATAAAAGAGGGGGAGGGGTAATTATGTATATTAAAGATAGCCTCAGAAGCTGCATTAAGTCTGGAATTAAGACAAATCTAAATTCAGAAACCTTATGGGTTGAAATTAAAAATAATATAGAAAGTCTAGTTGTAGGAGTAGTCTACAGACCACCTGATCTAGATAATATAGAGTCGCAAGTTATATACGATGAAATTTCTAAAGTGAGCAGGTCAAATAGAGTTTGCATTGTAGGCGATTTTAATTTTAGACATATTAACTGGGAAACCATAACAGGTGATAGTAGCTCTAAGGAGTTTTTGGAAGTAGTAGAAGACAATTTCCTTTCTCAGCATGTACATGAAGCAACACGGGGGGTGAATACACTAGATTTAGTTCTTAGTAATAGAGAGAATATGGTTACAAATTTAGAAGTTGGTGAAAAATTGGGCAACAGTGACCATGATTCCATTAGATTTAACATAATTTTCAAGGAAACTATAAAGGAAAATAAGAATATTGTTCCAAACTTTAGAGCAGGAGATTTTGGGGGCTTAAAAACTAAATTATCTAATGAGGTATGGGAAGGGATTTCTGGGGTACAGATGTGGGTAGTTAATCCAGCAGGTCAGGTCGCAGGTAGCGGATTACCCCGAAATTTGGGTACCAAATGCCAAGGATTATCACAAGATAAGATCAATACATTAAATTCTCTCACAGGAAAGAACAGCAGCCCGTCAGTTAATATAAATTTGGATGAGGAATATAACAATTTTGTCATGACTCTTAAGAATAGTCAGAGAGACTATATTCCCATGAAACATTGCAGATCAAGAAAAAATGACCCTAAATGGATGAACAATAGAATAAAGAATCTTATAGGTATTAAAAGAGGAATATACAGGAAACTAAAAAGAGGTGAAGAGCAGGTGAGGCAGCAATATATACAGTTAAACAGGGAAGTTAAAAAGATAGTTAGAGAGTCGAAAAGAAAATACGAAGTTCGAATAGCAGGAGAAGCTAAAGAAAATCCTAAAGGGTTTTATCAACATTATCAAACAAAATTTAAGGAAAAAGTCGGACCAATTGAAGTAGCCAATGGCCATATCACAGATGACGATAAAGTGATGTGTACATGTTTAAATGATTATTTCTTATCTGTATTTACAAATGAAAACTTGGAAAATATTCCGGAAGTAGAATCCATTTACAGAGACAGTCCCGATAATATACTTAGTTCAATAAATATTACGAGAGAGGAGGTAATAAAAGAAATAGATAAATTAAAGGCTCATAAATCTCCGGGACCTGATGGAATATATGCTAGAATATTAAAGGAATGCAAGGAAGAGCTTAGTTGTCCTCTAACTGCATTATTTAATAATTCAATAAAATTAGGATCGGTACCCATGGAGTGGAAATTGGCAGATGTGGTACCAATATTTAAAAAAGGAGAACGTGTTAAAAAGAATAATTATAGGCCGGTAAGTTTAACGTCAACAGTGGGTAAGATTCTAGAATCCATAATTGCAAATAAAATAAGGGCACATCTAGAATTACACAGACTGATAAAACTTTCACAACACGGGTTTCTTAAGTAGAGTAGAATAGAATAGGTTAGACATGCTGAAAATACAATTAAAAAATGGAGCTGCCTCGTGTGTGCCAGTAGGCATGTTGCAGTGTCCTCTATTCTTATGTTCTTAAGTTCTTTTCGTGCCTTACAAACTTACTGTCTTTTTATTCAGAAGTTTACGAGGCAGTAGATTGTGGCAAAGAATATGATACAATATATCTAGATTTTAGCAAAGCTTTTGATAGAGTTCCTCACAAAAGATTAGTTAAAAAGCTGGAAGCTCATGGTATAGGAGAAGCTGTGCTCAGATGGATCAAACAATGGTTAAAAGACAGAAAACAGAGGGTTTGCATAAATGGAGAGAAATCAGAGTGGGGCTCGGTTACAAGCGGGGTACCACAAGGCTCGGTACTGGGTCCTCTATTATTCATCGTATATCTAAATGATCTGGATTCGGATATCAGTAGTAACCTAAGTAAATTCGCAGACGACACTAAAATAGGTAGAACTATAAATGGAAAAGAAGACATTCATGCTTTACAGGAAGATCTAAATAGATTATCTGAATGGTCAGACAAATGGCAAATGGAATTTAATGTTGAAAAATGTAAAGTAGTTAAAATGGGTACTATAAAAGACAATACTAATTATAAGCTAAATAACCATGAAATCATGAGTTCTCAGTGTGAAAGGGATTTGGGAGTTCTTGTGAGTAGTAGTCTTAAGCCAAGAGAGCAATGCACAGCAGTCAGAAATAAAGCAAACAGAATTTTAGGATTTATCTCAAGAAGCGTCAGCAATAGGACGGAAAAAGTTATTTTGCAGCTCTATCTTGCATTAGTTAGGCCCCATTTAGATTATGCTGTGCAATTCTGGTCACCCTATTATAGAATGGAAATTGAATCCTTGGAAAGAGTGCAACGAAGAATGACCAAGATGATACACAATATCAGAAATCTACCATATGAGGACAGATTAAAAAAACTTAATCTACATTCTCTAGAGAGGCGAAGAGTTAGGGGGGATATGATTGAAGTGTATAAATGGTTTAAAGGGATTAACAAGGGATATATTAATAAAGTTTTAAAAATTCATGATCAAACCAGAACTCGTAATAATGGATTTAAGCTTGATAAATTTAGGTTCAGAAGGGAAATTGGTAAAAATTGGTTTGGTAATAGAGTAGCTGATGCATGGAACAAGCTTCCTAGTAGGATAGTAAATGCCAATACCTTAGACACCTTCAAATGTAGATTAGATAGACATATGACAGAGGTAGGGTGGGTATGAATAGGTTAGTGCTTATTAGAAAAATCATAAAAAGAAAAACAGAATAAATAAGTAGAGTAGAATAGAATAGGTTAGACATGCTGAAAATACAATTCAAAAATGGAGCTGCCTCGTGTGTGCCAGTAGGCATGTTGCAGTGTCCTCTATTCTTATGTTCTTATGTTCATCATAGTTTCTGTTTTCTTCGTCGCTGATATTAAAAACATTTCTCCAAGTATTTCTAAATTTCTCCTCTTTTTCCTTACTGGTATATCATTTATTGTTGTTATTATTATCATCGATCAAGTACGGTGTTGTATCAGTTTTATTCCCCATTACCTTTTTGATATTATACCAAAATTTCATTGGGTCTCTTTCTCTACTTTGTATGTTCATTATGACGTTTTCCCAATTGCTGTTATACGCTTCTTTTAGTGATTTTTTTAGTTTTTTTTATTGTTCGTAGTTCTGTTAAGGCCTGGGGGTTCCAAGGGCCTCTGCCCACTGCATTGGAGAGGTTGTTATATCTATATTGAAGAATTCTGCATTCTTAGTCCAGGCTAGTCCGTTATGTTGAATGATTGTTAATTTGTTAGATTTATTTAACATACTGAATATAAAAAAGTTACGTATTTATACTTGAGGAAGATGATGTTCTTTTATATAGCCCTTGGGGTAGTGCATTAAAGTGCTTTATTTTCAAATATTGGATTCTTAGGTCAGACAGATCGATTTTATTTTGTTCTAGATATAGATGGACTCGATGAGGCTGGTAACTACTGTTGGAGTAAATGTATTTGAGCTTATTAGTTCTGAGTAGCGTATCTCTAATCATTTCTATCTCCATATCAGAGGTAAGATGTCATCATTTCTTCCTATTATTTTGAAGTTTAGGTCTTCCCTCAGCTTTACCCTTTCTCTCTGCTTCATAGCAGTCTCTTCGTTTTTATTTAGTTCTAAGGTTTGTTTTGAGACCTTTTTCTTCTCTGTTGCATTTTTTTTTTTGGGGGGGATTGCTCCCAATGGAGACTGAGTTGGTCGTTTTTTCTTGGCCTGAGAAGATTGTTCTTCTTCTGCTGGTTCGATTACGTCTTCCATCCTCTCTTCCTCTTCTCTCACTTCTTCTACAGTTGCAGATACAGCATTTTTTGCTGCAGTCAATTTAGGATCGTTTGGTACACTCTTGGGGAGATTAATCATTGGTAAACCATTTAGTTCGTAAATTTCGTTTACCGCTTTTTCAAATGACCCCGGATTAATGGAATCCATCATTTGGCCGTAAACCATAGCACTTATTATAACTGTAGTCATCTGGTTCGAGTTCATTGGGAATTTGAAGTCTTGCTGTGTTTGAGAGTTGGAAGTAGTGGCTATGCCTGCCCCAAGAACCTCGGAGAAAGTTGGTTTGGGCTGCTTTTTTGCTTCTCTTATCTCTGTTAGTTTATCCTTCCGTCTTTGTTTTCTTATGGGACAACCTGCAGTGAGTGTCGAGTGTTCCCCTGAGCAGTTGATGCATTTTTTGGTTTTCGTTGAACAATTATTTTTATTCCATCTGTGTCCCTCTTGGGCACATTCGGAACATATTTTCGTTTCCTTTTTGCAGTCTTTTGTGTTATGGTCAAGACTATAACACTTCGTGCATGTTTACAGGTTAACATAGATTTCTTCTATGTTGCTTTTGTTTATACTTGTACTGAACAGTAGGAGACCCTGATTCCTAACTGTTTTGGCCATACAAATATTCTGAAACCTGATTTTGAGTAGGTGGTTAGTGCTAATTATTGAGTCTATCTTTACTTCGGGGTTACAGAGTTCTATTTCAGTTGTTATTTCATCTTCATGTTGGGTGATGTACCTATCTAAGCCGAGAAGGACTACTGTTCTTTGCGCGTTCAATTCAGGTGGCATGTTGATTTCGAACTTGTTACGATTGAATATGGCTTTGACTTCTGGAGTGCATATTTTCTCCAAGTATTCATCAGGAAGGACAACAACAAAGCCAGATACGATATTGATTAGTTTGTATATGATTATATTTCCTTCATTCAGACATTTATATACGTCATTTTTACGCTGAGTTTGGTCCCCTGAGGGGTCACGGTCTTTTATTCGAATGCGGCCCATTATTTATACATTTCCAGACGGGTGATTACAACACGACAGTAAGTAATAGTCTCGCTTATTACGAAAACGATTCGTTAATTTAGAATGGGTTTAGGAAAAAAATATATATATATATAGCTCAATTTATCGAGATATATGTTTATTGGTAAAACCCAGTGGAAAATTCCAGGTAAGAGTTGCCGCTTGGATGACCTTTACAAGTGATAACGATCTTTTTAATTAGGTAGTTAAAAGAAATACAATATTTACCCACTGGTTCCCAAACGAGTTTATACACAGGATTTTACTTTAAGACACCTAGGTTAACGAACCACTAGGTTAAAATAACGTAATTTAAACGAAGATTTAGGTTTAATTTCAATTTGCAACAAAAAAAAATTATGCAATTGAAAACGAAACCAACTTAATGAAAATAAAAAAAATTAAAAGGAATTTTAGATAGAGAATTAGTTTAAATCTAGATTCGAAAGTAAGACAGTAGTAGGAACATATTTTCGTGCTCAGGATTGGGAAGGGGGAGGTGGGGAAACTACAAGGAGGTTACTGTGATGTATGGGGACAGTGGACGGTGTTAATTCACCAGGGGCGGAGTTCTCCCCTCTGTGCTGCTGGCTTAACCTACCAGTAACACCTGCCCACAGCTCACAGCAAGTTCAATGCAGAAGCTGCAACCACCCGGCAGGTAAAAACAGGGCAGTCACAGCCAGTAAGGTAAGGATATCCTATAGCTTTCTGTTATTGGTATAATAAAGCTAGACTAGAGGCAATCAGCGTCTCTCCTCACTTATGTCTACCCAATAACCAGCTTTCCAATGAAAAATACGTCTGTGTGCTAGCAAAGCTAATGACAGTGACGGTGGATAATGATGAGAGGAGAGAGTGTTGGGAGAGATTGATCTGGAAATTGAAGATGTGGTTTAATGGTGGAGGCATCAGTGATTAGAAGGCATGGAAGGAAGATACAAGGGGAAACATCTGGAATAGTATGGGAAGAAAAGGAAAGCTGGTGGTGGGAGGAAGGTATAAGGGAGGCTGTAAAAGGTAAGAAGGAGGCAAAGCAGAAATTTGAAGAGTCACAGTTGCAGGAAGACAGAAAAATGTTAAGAGAGAGAAACAAAGAAATAAAAAAGGTAGTAGCTCAAGCTAAGGCAAGAGCATATGGTGGGATTTATGATGAACTGGAAAGTAAGGAAGGTTTAAGCAAGATGTTCAAATTGTCAAAGGTAAGAAATAAAAGTACATAGGACATCACCCATATTAAGCAAATTAAAGATGGAAATGGTACGGTCCTAAAGAAGGAAGAAGACATCCTGAAACGATGGAAGGAGTATTTTGAGCAACTGCTAAATGGAGAAATTGAAAGACTTATTAGAGAGGATGGACAAGTAAACATGGGAATGGTATTGGGTTTCTCTAGGGAAGAGGTGATGCGTGCCTTAAAGAAAATGAAGAATGTGAAGGCAACAGGGCCTGACTTGATTCCTTTTGAAGTTTGGAAAGCCTTAGGAGAGGAAGGGGTAGACATCTTGTATGATCTTATGGCAAAAATCTCTGAACAGGAAAAGATACCAGAAGAGTGGCGGAAAAGTATATTAATACCTATATTTAAAGGTAAAGGTGATGTCCAAGAATGCAGCAATTATAGAGGCATTAAGCTAATGTCTCACACGGTTAAGATACTGGAGAGAATGATAGATGGCAGGCTAAAAGAAGTGAGAATAGGGAAGCAACAGCTGGGATTTATGGAGGGAAGCGCCATAACAGATGGAATATTTTGCATAAGGCAGCTGATGGAGAAATTCAGAGAAAAACAACGAGACTTGCACCTGGTTTTCATAGACCTTGAAAAGGCCTATGACAGAGTGCCAAGACAGGAAAAATGGAGATGTTTGAGGGAGAAGATGGTAAAGGAAAAGTATATTAGGATTATTCAGGAGATGTATAGGAAAGCGCATACCAGAGTGAGAAGCAGTGTTGGAGAGACAGATGGATTTGAGGTAGGAGTTGAGTTACACCAGGGGTCGGCACTTAGTCCATTAATCTTCAATGTGGTGATGGATGCACTGACCAAAGATGTGAGAGAAGCAATGCCATGGTGCATATTATATGCAAATGACACCGTATTGTGTGCAGAGAGGAGGGAGGATTTGGAGGAGTAGTTGGAGGGATGGAGAGCAGCACTTGAGGAGAGAGGAATGAGGATAAGCAGGTTAGAGACCGAATATATGCGTGCCAACATTGCTGAGAATGGTGAACATAGCATAAGAATGGATGGGGAAGAAATAAAGACAGTACAGAAGTTCAAGTACTTATGGTCCATAGTGGAGGCTAGTGGAAGCATGGATCAGGAAGTGAGACATCGAATTCAAGGTTGGATGGAATAACTGGAGGTCGGCATCTGGTGTTCTCTGTGACAAGAAGGTACCACTGAGATTGAAGGGAATGTTTCATAATACCGTTGTAAGACCAGCTATGTTATATGGAACAGAAACAGCAAGTATGAGGAAGACAGAGGAGAAGAGGATGGATGTAGCAAAAATGAGAATGTTGAGGTGGATGTCTGGAGTAACAAGGAAGGATAGAATTAGGCATGAGTATATAAGTTGATCGACAAAGGCAGTTGAATTATCAAAGGAAATACAGGGGGGAAGGCTTAGATGGTATGGACATCTGTTACTACGGGACGAACATCATGTTGGAAGACATACGATGGAGATGGAAGTTCCGGGTAGAAGGAGGAAAGGAAGACCAAGAAAAAGATGGCGTGATTGTATAAGGGAAGACTTGCAATGGAAGAGTATTGATGAAAATGAAGCACAGAACCGAAATAGATGGAGACGATTTGATATAACTGAATAAGTATACATACAATCCCCGTAAATCTACATACATACACTTAACAATAAACGAAACTATCATGCCAAAACAACACTTACATAATCTATGTAGAAATAAACTGTCTTTAAATATATTCAAGACATCCTGGGACCCTCCAAAAAGGAAAAAAAGTGTGGGGGGGGGGGTTTCCCCGTCAGTGGTACCATTTAGCATCAGTGATTAAGCGTGACTACAATTCTTCAATGCTTTGGGGAGCTTGACGTTCTGATCTTTCATAATTTGATGATTTCTTATTGTCTGTTTCTCTTATAGATTTACTAAATGATATACGTAATATATTTCTTCTTTTGTTTGTCCAATATTATTTACGAGATCAGTAGAATAATGAACGTGCATTGAAAATAATAGATTTAAGTTTTCCACGAAATTGTTTTCTTTCAAGATATTATTTTCTAAAGAAAATGAAAGCCATTTTATTGAATTTACTTATAGGAGACTAGATGATCTACTCTTTGACCACTTCACACTTGAGAAAACATTCCTACTCTATTCAGGCAACTACCAAGTACATAAATATTCCTATGGAATCTCCTGCCCCTTGTTGCTCTTTTATGGCTTCTACACTCGATCATGTAGATACGCAGACCATTGCAAACCAATAAATCTATGACATTTTAATAGAATGAATTTATTTATTCCATAGAACTTACATACTCTAGCCTAAACACGAAGCAATCAAGGATAAAAGCAAATGGACAGAGGAAAGCAAGCTAAACACATTTATTAAACAGGTAGACAGTGCAGATGATATGTATAAAAGGGACAACAATGCAACCACTCTAGAAATTATGTTACTTACGCTACGAGGGTATCGTGAGCTTAAAAGTGATGTTCGAATTAAGCACTTTCAAAACTTCCTACAGTCTGTCAGTGTTATTATTAGTAGTTCTTTGTGTGCAAGAGCACCAAAACTATCTACACTCTTTATTTATAAGACTGGGTCTCATCTCTATGGGACGCTTGGGTCTCTCCCTTTGTGTTATCATTAGTGCTGTTGCCTTCTATATGATATATATTATTTCCAAGTTCTATCAAGAGGGTTTCAAATGAATATTTTGTGTCTAGTGTCATGCTAATCCAGTTCTCCACATCTGGTAATTTCATAATCACAAGTTCTGAAAACACCCAATCAGCGTTCTTCACGTCTCTATAATTTTTCAGACTTCGAGTAATGGCTGCTACTTCCTGCTTGAACTTAAAAAGTGATGAATAATTAGAAGAGAGAATTGGTATATTTACCAAAATTCCTAATTAAACTTCGTACGATCCTGTCCTTGCTGGCATAAACAGCTTGTAGCTGTTGTGCATTCGTCATAGCTCTCACTAGCAACAGGATATCCCTTTATGGTGTCTTTGGCATCTCATTTAAGGGCATTTCTCAAGATAGTAAACTTTGTCATAGTAGGCATAGAAGTACTATGTACTAAACTATCAAACGTATCCCAAAACTCGTTCTTAGCATCATAGATTCCAGAGAACTGTGGTATTTTTACTTCAGGAAATCTAGGTGTGGGTTGTCCACTGGGGAGGCTTGAACTCTCGAAACTAGGAGCTCTAGTACTCTTCAGAGTTCCTAAGTTACGAATCCGTTCTAGGACAGCTAAGCTAATTTTATTTATTGTTTCAGCTAGATTGCCATGTTAAATATCTTCCTTTTCAGAATCCCTTTTAAGGGGTTTATCCTCGACATAGTCTTCATATTTTCTGTCATATATTCCAAATCTTTCTGTTAGCGCTTGATGAAATCTTTTCAAATAAGTAAAACAAAAATATTGTCATCTTTGCTAATTTCCGTTTGACACTGAACGCAATCACGTTGAATCAATTCCCGAAGACGTTGTAATGCTTCCGATTTATCCGACGTATTGAGAGAGCAAATAGAACATAAGAGAACGAAAACAAATAGTTGATGTAATTATATTATCAAAGAAACCACGATCTTCTTTATGCTTCCACAATGCAATAATCATTCACTCTGTAAAGAGTATCAAAGGACAATCTTTCGAAATTTTCAAGATAATAACATACACTTACTCAACTTCGTCAATTTTGACCCCAATCCTTAAATAGTAAAACACTCTATTCATCAACTAAGCAAGAATTTTAAAACAAAACTGCTAAATCAGCAACAGTAAATGGGAAATGTAATGTAAAACACACCATTCCTTCAATAAACGACACTGTTCACCCAGCAGCAGCTGGGTCACTACCTTCTGTTTAGTTACGTAAACAAACGAATTAATACGACGTCACAGATATCGTTAAAAGGGAAACATGTAAACACACAAATCCCCTACAAATAACCACTATTCACCCAGCCGAAATTGGGTACTAATTACTAATTTACTTAGTAGACGTTTAACCACGAAAGTATATTTCTCTTCCACAAGAGAGGATGAAAGGACCAAGTTGAATGTAATGGAGATGAGGTGTTTGAGAAGTATGATGTGTGTATCTAGAATAGATAGAGTAAGATACGAGGATGTCAGGCAGAGAGCCGGTGTTGAAAGGAGGGTGTCGGACAGATTAGATCAGAGAGTATTGAGATAGTTTGGACACATGGAAAGGATGAGTGATGAGCGAATATTGAAGAGAATGAGAATGTGGAGTGCAGAAGTGGTTGAAGATAGGTCAAGAGGGAGACTTAGAATGAGATGGATGGATGGCGTGAAAAGGGCATTGAATGCACGTGGAATGTCAATGGAGCAGGGAAGAGTGCCCGCAAGACTTAGGAATGAGGAGGAAAATTGTGTATAGGTGACACAGACCATAGGAATTTCTCGCACTTGCTACCTCAGTGAACTGTGATGGACGGGTGTGAGGGGAGTTGCCATGCGATGAAGATAAACCAGCTGCGGCTGTCGAGTCTCATTATAGAATACCTTGCCCGCCTACCTCGTGGATGACCCAAGGAGGGTGGGAATGTGGCAACCCTTAATCCCCAAGGAACTAAGAGGAGTGGCCGAGATATGTGTGGATCGAGGTGAATGCGTGTTTCTTTGGTCGATCACCCCCCTTACAAGGGGTAATGTGATTACATAATTATGTTTACGGGAAAGAGCCCAAAGCTCGTATCTTCCCGTCTCCTGATCGGTTCCATTTTCTACTTAGTGATACTTATCATACCCCTCACGAAAATGTTCTCAATTTTTTCCTTTAATATTTTGGACAGTCTCGTCATACAACAAATATAAGTTTTTTACTCACAATACTCTGCAGGATTTCTTATTTAGGGAAATTATGTGTAATTTATGCACTAAAGTCTTAGTCACTCAAAAACACAAGGGAAAGTTTAAGAGATACTGAATACCTGTGTACTGAATACTGTGTGTATATGTATGTACTTTTAAAAACTTGCATAGCGAAAATTCTGAGATACCACCAACTTAAGGACTATTAATTCTCTCACTTACATTAAAAAATAGATATAATTTCTTCCATTTATTACGAAGTAGCGACTGATAAAATTCCATAATTTATAAACTGAAAACAACCGTTCAAATATCTAAGTAAAGTTGACGGTGCATTTAAAATGTAAAGGAATTTAAATATCTTTATGAAATATGTTTCAATTCCGAGAATTAGGGAAGGGTAATTGGTAATTATTTTCGAGTGATCAGTTTTGAAGTATGACCTTGGAACCGAAATGAAGTAAGAGCCAGGCACTATATTCACAGAGTTAACAATGGATTTTATATTCCAGGGATGGTTTTTCAAGTGATCAGTATTTTTCCCCACTCTCTACACACACCTGTAGTGTCATCTAGTCATACATATTCAGCTTAGAGGAAGTTTTGTTCGTTCTGCTGTTTTTGCAAGAGAGAGAGAGAGAGAGAGAGAGAGAGAGAGAGAGAGAGAGAGAGAGAGAGAGAGAGAGAGAGAGAGAGAGAGAGAGAGAGAGAGAGAGAGAGAGAGAGAGAGAGAGAGAGAGAGAGAGAGAGAGAGAGAGAGAGAGAGAGAGAGAGAGAGAGAGAGAGAGACAGAGAGAGAGTCAAAGTCAAAGTCAAAGTCAAAGTCAAAAATTTTATTCCATCAAAAATGGCTATTACATGATAATTAATCTAATTACAAATTACAATGTAAAATGTCAAAATAAAACAAATGAAATTTGCAAAGCACAAAATCAAAATATTTACACATTAAAATAAGCATACATACACTTCGTCTACCCAATGGGAGGATAATAATGAGACTAAAATCACTTATTAAGTAGGTGATTTAAAAGATGAGATTTAAGTGAGGGTAATGTTTGGCAGCTTCTTAAGTTTGCGGGTAAAGAGTTCCAAAGTCTCGGGCCCATTACATTTAAGGCTCTTGCCCCAATATCAGTGGAAGTTCTGGGCACGTAAAAAGAATTCTGATATCTGGTGTTGACGTTATTGATACGCACTTGATTAACTGTTGGCAATGAGAAGAGCCATTCCGGTAATATTCCATGATTTATTTTAAAAACTAAAAGACAGATATTATATATGAACTTCATGTCCATCCTTAGCCAACCCAATCTCTCAAAGAGGGGAGTCACGTGATCATATTTATGCACCCCCCCCTATGGCAACTCTTGCAGCAAAATTCTGGAGCCTTTTCACTCGTAACATCTGGGTCTTAGTCGTGGAACCCCAAACACTCAGACAGTAGTTGAGAATACTTAAAATTAATGTTTGTACTACAATTACCCTACAATCAGGCTCGAAGAGAGAGAGAGAGAGAGAGAGAGAGAGAGAGTCAAAGTCAAAGTCAAAGTCAAAAATTTTATTCCATCAAAAATGGCTATTACATGATACTTAATCTAATTACAAATTACAATGTAAAATGTCAAAATAAAACAAATGAAATTTGCAAAGCACAAAATCAAAATATTTACACATTAAAATAGGCATACATACACTTCGTCTACCCAATGGGAGGATAATAATGAGACTAAAATCACTTATTAAGTAGGTGATTTAAAAGATGAGATTTAAGTGAGGGTAATGTTTGGCAGCTTCTTAAGTTTGCGGGTAAAGAGTTCCAAAGTCTCGGGCCCATTACATTTAAGGCTCTTGCCCCAATATCAGTGGAAGTTCTGGGCACGTAAAAAGAATTCTGATATCTGGTGTTGACGTTATTGATACGCACTTGATTAACTGTTGGCAATGAGAAGAGCCATTCCGGTAATATTCCATGATTTATTTTAAAAACTAAAAGACAGATATTATATATGAACTTCCTGTCCATCCTTAGCCAACCCAATCTCTCAAAGAGGGGAGTCACGTGATCATATTTATGCACCCCCCCTATGGCAACTCTTGCAGCAAAATTCTGGAGCCTTTTCACTCGTAACATCTGGGTCTTAGTCGTGGAACCCCAAACACTCAGACAGTAGTTGAGAATACTTAAAATTAATGTTTGTACTACAATTACCCTACAATCAGGCTCGAATCTTTCATAGACTCTGTTCAAGTAAATAAGGGTCCCGTTCACTTTTTTATGTAGTTCATCGATATGAAAATTAAATGTCATGGTACTGTCCATAATAACTCCTAGATTTTTAACCTTATTAGATGGGAAGAGTGAAACATTGTTGAAATTTATACTGATGTTCTCAGGAATGCGGGACAGGTATTGATT